>BDUI01021522.1:13397-26352 GCA_002335545.1 Apodemus speciosus
CGCCAGTCGCCACATGTCTGACAGAACAGCAAAGTGATATTTATTAAAGAAAATAGAAATTTTATATATAAGGACAAAGGGGGAAAGAAACAGTAATAGAAGAGAGAAATGAAGTCGAGCTGGTCTTTTTCAAGTTAAGGGTGTCTCAAACAATCCATAATGAAAGGTCTTTGTGGATATGATTGGGTGTGCAAGAGCATGTAAGGCACGTGTGCCTGCAGGGGGCCGCACCAGCAGCCAAATGGTAACGCTGGTGTGTAATTACAGAGCACTTAACTGCATTCAGACATGGTTTTGTTTCTCTGATAATTTCCACTTTCATTGTTCAAGAGGCTGTGGACACTGTAGAGGCTGAGGTTCAAGTACCTGCAGCTGTGGAGACAAATGACGGTTGGAGCTGTTTTTAAAAGTTTCCATCAGGAATTCTGCCTACCAGGAGATTTTCACAAAAGTACTTTAAAAATATTCCTCTTCCCTTTCCAAAGCTTTAAAATTCCAAATGTATAAATAAACCATTCTTTATTCCTCTTCACATAAGCCGGCTATACTCCCTCCCCACACAGAGAATCCATCCTTTTCAAAAGCTATTATATTCTTAATATGGAAATAGCACTTCAGTTTACTGTTCGGCAATTTGACTGTTGTCACTGTGTCGACTGCACAGTGTTGAATCATCGTTGTGATGTACAGCAAACCGAGAGATCTAAAACTGTGTTAACTCGTTTATATGAAAGAATCAATCTGTACAAGAAAATCGTTGCTAAATCTGAACACAAGAGTCTCTACTTCCTTGCATTTCTTTCTTCAAACTAAATATTGTAAATGCAATATTTATTTGCATTTAAGTCTTATTTTTAAAAAGACATCTGAAAACAGAAAGACAACAACAAATAATGCGATGTCATTTTCAGCACCATGGAGAATACTAGTTGAAGTTTTATATTTATTTATTAACCTAGACATACAAAAATCTATGATATCTTGATAAAAAGGAGTTGGAGTCAGGATACCCTTGCTTAGCTTTTGAAACAACTTCATACAGGTTACAAACATAGCTGTAATAAAATAATCTTTAGTTATAACCATTACCCTTCCATGTCGTCTTGCTCTAAGTATCAATATGAAATGTGATACCACGACCAATATGAAATGATAACCACCATACTTACGTAGTTATATGTGTGTTTGATTTGGATCTTTGCAAATTCAACTAGCTTTTGTAAACTAATTTTATTATGTTTAGGTATGTTTAGGATRTCCTTTTCTATCCCTAATCTCTCTAGGAATTTTATCATGAAGGGTTGTTGAATTTTGACAAAGGCTTTTTATGCATCTAGTGATATGCTCATATGAGTTTTCTTTCAGTTTGCTTATATGTTAGTTGCATTTATTGACCTTCATATGTTGAATCATCACTGCATCTCTAAGATTAATCTTCCTTGGTCATGGTGGATGATCTTTCTGATATATTCTTGGATTTAGTTTGCAAATACTTTATTGGTTATTTTTGCATCTATGTTCATAAGGAAAAATGATTTGTAATTCTCTTTTGTGAGTCTTTATGTAGTTTGGGTATTAAGATAATTGTGGCCCCATAAAAAAAAGTTGGGCAATGTTTCTTGTGTGTCTATTTTGTGGAATATTTTGAGTAATGTTGGTATTAACACTCCTTTGAAAAATCTCATCGAATTCTGTGCTAAAAAATCATCTGGCCCTGGGCTTTTTTGCCTGGGAGATTTTCAGTGATTGCTTATATTTAACTAGGAATTATAAGAATGTTTCCATTACTTATTCACATCTAATAAAGGACTAATATCTGAAATATATAAAGAACTTAAGAAATTATATATCGAAAAAATCCAATTTTTAAGTACAGATCTAAACAGAGAATTCCCAGTAGCGGAAATTCAAATGGCCGAGAAATATTTAAAGAAATGGTCAACATCCTTAGGGAAATGTTAAACAAAGCTGCTCTGAGATTTCATCTTGTACAAATCAGAATGCTAAAATCAATAATACAAGCAATATTTCATGTTGGAGAGGATGAGGAGTAAGGGGAAAACTGATGTATTGTTGGTGGGAGTGCAAACTTGTACTGCCACTATAACAATCAATATAGTGGTTCCTCATAAAGACAAAAATCCAACTAACTGAAGATCCAGATATACCTCTCTAGGGGATATATCCAAAGGATATTTCACTCCACAATAAGAAGACTTGTTCCCATGTTCATGGCTGCTCTATTCACAATAGCTAGGAATTTAAAACAACCTAGATTTCTCTCAGCAGAAGAATGGATAAAGAAAATGTAGCGTATTTACACAATGGACCCCATTAAGATAAATGCCCTCTTATATGTAGATATTATCCACTAAGTAAATGACAACCAAGCTACAATCTAGGGTGGTTTAGCTATAGAAGAAGGGACTAGGCAGGAACACATGGATCTCCCTTGGGARAAGGAAACGGATTATATTTTAGTACAGAATGGAAGGATAAGGTGGAGAGAGACTAGAATAAATGAGAATTTGAGGGTGATATGAAAACTTACTAAAATATATGAAAGTGATCCTAAGGAAGTCTCCAACAATGACCAAAATTAAACTAGTTATCTCTTGTCAGAAAATGAAGCTTCCTTTACTAGGACTGGGTTACAGGCAATTGAGTTGTTGTGCAAATAGTTCCCTTGCAAATCCCCAAACAAACCAGACTGATGTCAAGACAATAGGTTACCCTCTATAAACTGAGAGCAAACCTCCATTTATGAACAATACCCACCTAACTCATTGAACAAAAAGATGTTGAGCTGGTACCTACATAAAACATTTATCCCTATGTTCTAGTGTCTTTGATAAGGGAAAGTACTCTGCAGGCTACCCCCCCATAAACGAAACATAGGCATTAGCCCAGCCACAAAGCCTTTGGTCTAAAATGCTGCCCTTCCTGGGCAATATGCTAGAACAATGGTGGTATAATGCTTGTGGGCGTAACCGACATGTCTGATTTGACTTAAGAACCACTTCATGAAATGTTACCAACACTGGATACAGCTTGGGGGRTCAAGAACCAGAAACTTCATAGCCCAGAGTCCTAGGATAAACCCAAATATTAATGGYATAAAAAATAATAATAAGATGACTCCTAATGATATTCTGCTCTACTTATAGATCAGTGCCTTTCTCAGGCATCATCAGAGAAGTTTCCCTCTACAACAGATGGGAACCAATACAGAGACCCATAGTCAGTCATTGTGCAGAGAGAGAAGCCTTGGAAAACACAGCTCTAAATGAGATTTCTTTATCAAATCTGCCTCTGTCAGGGCTCAGGGATCTCCACAGAACAGGAGGTAGAAAAAAAATGTAAGAGTCGGAGGGGATGGAGGACATCAGGAGAATAAGGTGCTCTAAATTAACTGAGCAAAACTCAGAGACTAGAGTAACAAGTGCAAAGCAGACAGGTCTGCACCAGGTCCTCGACATATATTATGGATTTTAGTTTAGTATTTTTATCAAACTCTTGAGTGTGTGAACAAGTGTGTCTCTGATTCTTGTGCC
Source organism: Apodemus speciosus (assembly GCA_002335545.1). NCBI lineage: Eukaryota > Metazoa > Chordata > Mammalia > Rodentia > Muridae > Apodemus > Apodemus speciosus. The sequence goes on from BDUI01021522.1 coordinate 16,952, forward strand.
TCCTCCAGGGGCTCTTTTCCTTCTGTTGATTCACCTTGCTCGACTTCAAAGTGTTGGTTTTTATATGAACTTATTATATTTTATTTTGTTAAATAAAAAGAGTTCAACTGCATTTTCACTTAAGAGTATTTATTTAAAAGTTCACAATTAAAGTACTGTAATAACCAAAACACTTAAACAAAGGCTACCTTGAAAGATGGAAAAAAATCTTGCATGTAAAGGAATGGGGGCCCTATGTGTAATATGTGTGGTATACAAAGGCAAGGTGAGACTCAGGCTATTGCCAGAATCCACCATACAAAAGGAATAGGAACTACTAAAATGTTCCAAAATTTGAGCAGAAGGTGAATGTCATGAGTTTATACATTTCACTTGTCTTATATTAAAATCCAACAAGAATATAACCATTTCTGTGTTCTCCACCATCTGCAGACATCCTCTAAAACCTCAAGCAAGGATTTATCAAAGAAATCCAGTTTCACATGGTATATCATGGAAAGAAATGCTATTTCTAGATTGACTAAATAAGTGAGAATAATTGCCAAAAAATAACAATACACAAACATCATGATGCCATTCATAAATTAAATCCATATTTTATTTTAACAAAATTTCATGGTAATCTGTCCTGTTCATGGGCTCTGGGTATGACAGAAGTTACTTTAAAACTAGAGTATGCTTAGAGTATAGAATTCAGGAGATAGGGCAGCAGCTTTTCCTACTTCAATTGTTATTTATCAGCACCATGAGATGTTAAGTCAGTCTACAAAAGATAATGTGTGAATGACTGAATTCCTTGGGAAGACTTGGGAAGAACCTGATGGTTTTGAAACAGTGACTGACAACAATTTAGTGCTTAAAGATACAGACTACTAAGAACAGAGGAATGCAAAATAAAGTTTGGCAACAGCATCCATTTCTGGAGATAGGCTGGGACCAGTCCCTTTGTTGCAGTGTGGCTCATGCTGACTCAAGGATGAATTCACCAGACCAGCAGATTGCTTTATGCTGCCTTTCCAGCACTGTACTGCCTGTAGTGGAACAGACTCTTGGAGTCCACAGTGCGAGATTTCTGCACAGCTTCAGCAAAAAGTTTGGTCACCTGAAAGAAAATGTCAAGAATGTTAGCAACCTACAAGAGATGAAAGTGAATGCAGGATGAATCAGGAGTGAAAAGTCACAAGTTCTTCTCCCAATTTTCAAAGGGGTATAGAATGAAAGATGTGATGTTGCTTTTTTTCAGAGTTCAGACTTCAGCATGAATAAACTTACCCTACCCCCAATGAGGGCTACAACCTACTTAGGCCAAAAATATGATTCATAGATCATTAGTGAATCTCAGATATGTGGTTCTTTCTGTGATAATTCTGGTAACTCATAGTCAAATAAAAATTGAGCGAGCTTTCATACAATCTTTTGTGTGTGGTGTGATGTGCAAAAGCATGTGTATTACAGCTGTACCTTTAATCAATAAGCTATTGCTTTCCCGCAGTGGCTTTCACTTGGAGACAGGGAGACAACACTTCCAATCTTCATTCCATATTATACTATGTATTCTTTGTATTCATGGGTTAATTGAATGGATGATCAAAGAACCACTCCTATTCCTGGCTTTTGATTATCTCTAACTTTTTCAGTGAGGTAATGATCTATGATATTAATACCATTGTTTTAAAGTATATTGAAATGCATCTCTGCTCTGAGAGGGGGGGAGAGGGAGAGGGAGAGGGAGATGGAGAGAGGGAGAGAGAGAGACTCAGGGAGTGGTTAGCCCTCTTGAATGAGACCCAGAAGTAAAACCTGGCTTGTATATAAAGGAAGAAACACACCTGGAAATTGGTGAGGAGAGCAATTCCACTGTCCACAGCTGTCCTCCGAATCACGTAATTATCATGGACAAATTTGGTGTTGTTATTGGGGAGGTTAATCACTAGGTCAATACTTCCATCTCTTATCAACCTAAAAGAAAAAACAAATAAAAACCTACAGTTGACAACACCTATTTTATAGTTAGCTTCAAAATTGCTAACACAAATCTCCCCCCCCTCTCTCTCTCTGTCTCTCTCTCTCACATCTAAACCAGTGCCACACGGAGCAGACTACTGCCCGCTCTTTTCTACTTTTACACAGATGTTCAAGTTGCACCCACCAGGGAATTATAATTTATATTTTGTTTTTGAAGGAACTCTGGTAAAAGTCTGACAGGATTCAAAACTTGTGTTCTCTTGAAAACACTGCCCAATATAGCAAGAATTGACAGTCTGATAGGCAATCACCTTGTTTTTAGAAAGAGGTGATCCCTCCAGCATTGAAAGCCCAGCTGCCTCCAGGCTCCCGCCTGACGGCTACATCTCTTCCTCTGCCTGATTCCCACTACCTGGCCAGAGAAAGCAGGTATAGTATGCATACCTGGTTGTGAATTAACCTGTGTCACATTCTGTTGTTGGACCGATGAGACGTTCAAATGTCAAAAGCCTGGAGCAGAACTGGACTCACTTTACAAATTATAAGCAAGGGGCTCATAGCATCGGTGGAGGGCTTCTAAGGTCTGTACATATTGCCATTTTTTGATTCATTGCAAAATGTTTTCTTGACTTTTAATAAATACCAAAGTGCATAGAATTTGAAATGTTATAGTTATTGGGTAAACTGTAACATCCGGGAGTAACATAGAAGGATCTATTGTGCCCTCATCCAGTGTATCTTTTGTGAAAATGGTTTCACTGCTGTTCCTGAAACCTACAACAGTGTGCCTTACAGAAATCAGGTGACAATGTGACCTAAGGAGCAAACATTTCATTAATAACATCATAAAAATGCTTACTTTAATTTCCTCCATGTAGCAAGTGCTCAATAAATTGACTAATCCTTTGATGCAAAACTTCAGTGAAATGTAGATGATCAGTCACACACACACACACACACACACACACACACACACACACACACACATATATATATATATATATATATATATACAGCCTATGTATACATATAGTAAGCACTGCATGAAATATTTACTTGTATATGTCAAACGATCTTAGCAGGAGGATCTGAGAGGTGCTTTCTAGCACAGGTGCACAGGTGCACACATATAGTAATAACACTTTATGAGAATGAAACTATCACCCATAAATGTGTTCTTTTGTAAATTTGTTAACTAAACCTACTTTTGAAAAGATTTGAGAGCAAGTGAGACGAGACCTTCATACTGTACTAGTTCCCACCATTAATCTTCTGCTTTTCCTTTAGCTTTTGGTTTTGGCTTTTGTTTTCCCAACATCTCAGAAAACAGAATATTCAGTTCTTACTTTCTGATGGAAGAGAGGCTGGGATTCTGTCCTTCCTGAGATGGCCAAGCCACAGGGGTGGCAGGGACATTNCATCTCTTCCTCTGCCTGATTCCCACTACCTGGCCAGAGAAAGCAGGTATAGTATGCATACCTGGTTGTGAATTAACCTGTGTCACATTCTGTTGTTGGACCGATGAGACGTTCAAATGTCAAAAGCCTGGAGCAGAACTGGACTCACTTTACAAATTATAAGCAAGGGGCTCATAGCATCGGTGGAGGGCTTCTAAGGTCTGTACATATTGCCATTTTTTGATTCATTGCAAAATGTTTTCTTGACTTTTAATAAATACCAAAGTGCATAGAATTTGAAATGTTATAGTTATTGGGTAAACTGTAACATCCGGGAGTAACATAGAAGGATCTATTGTGCCCTCATCCAGTGTATCTTTTGTGAAAATGGTTTCACTGCTGTTCCTGAAACCTACAACAGTGTGCCTTACAGAAATCAGGTGACAATGTGACCTAAGGAGCAAACATTTCATTAATAACATCATAAAAATGCTTACTTTAATTTCCTCCATGTAGCAAGTGCTCAATAAATTGACTAATCCTTTGATGCAAAACTTCAGTGAAATGTAGATGATCAGTCACACACACACACACACACACACACACACACACACACACACACACATATATATATATATATATATATATATACAGCCTATGTATACATATAGTAAGCACTGCATGAAATATTTACTTGTATATGTCAAACGATCTTAGCAGGAGGATCTGAGAGGTGCTTTCTAGCACAGGTGCACAGGTGCACACATATAGTAATAACACTTTATGAGAATGAAACTATCACCCATAAATGTGTTCTTTTGTAAATTTGTTAACTAAACCTACTTTTGAAAAGATTTGAGAGCAAGTGAGACGAGACCTTCATACTGTACTAGTTCCCACCATTAATCTTCTGCTTTTCCTTTAGCTTTTGGTTTTGGCTTTTGTTTTCCCAACATCTCAGAAAACAGAATATTCAGTTCTTACTTTCTGATGGAAGAGAGGCTGGGATTCTGTCCTTCCTGAGATGGCCAAGCCACAGGGGTGGCAGGGACATTRTTGGCGTTGAGCCAGTCTGATGTAGCTTCTGTGGCAAAAAGCTGCATTTAAAATAGAAAATACAGTTACTACAAAGAAGGAACCTTTGTTAATGAATGGACAGAGGCTAACTTCTGATACGTAGGAGTATGGTGCTAACAGTAGCCACTTGAACTCAAAATTTGGCGTACAGATTCTTTAAATAGTTGTAAATATTTTCAGTGAGGAAACATTTAAGCGTCTCATTTAAACATTTAAGAGTTGAAACTGCATTTATAAAGGAATTAGTCATTGCTGCTAAATTATTTTTATGAGGTCACAAAATCCATGATCATAGGCCCACTCTGAGCTGTGGGAATAACCTTGTTTTACTGAATCAGGCTGTGTGCAGAGCAATTTGCTACAAAGACACTTTGCCTGTAACTGTAACAGCTGGAAACTATGACCTCACACAGAATCAAGAAAAGAGAAAGATCCAGAAATACACTGGCTTAAGTATCCTAATTATGTTTCCTCTAAAGTTAGCCAGATTTTGAGCTGACAGCAGCTATTGAGTTTGTAGTCATTTTTGTTAAACCTACCCTTTCTAGTTATTTTAGTCTATGTAAAGTTTATTTGTTAACTTTTATTGTTTGATAGTTTTATGGATTTATATAACCAATTGTAATTGTTTTCACCCCTATTCCTTTCTCTCATCTTCCTCACTCTCACGAGAGCCCTTCTATTTCCATGTCTTCTTCTGTGCGTGATTCACCGAATTTAATATAGGTTCTCACTGTGTGGTGAGTGGAGTGTTAGTTACGATARACAGGACAACTTAACAGTAGCTACAACACTGAAGGAAATAACACTCTYCTCCCTCTTCCACCAATCATTACCAATAATCCTCTGGGGGAAGTTTTGGAATTACCAAGTTAATTAAACTTTCCAAATTGAGAAGTGAGGTTTCYTGTTTGTGCAGTATTTTATTGTACAGACAATTTTCAATGCTGAATGAAAGCTATGTTTGTTTGTTTGTTAGCTTGTTTGTTTGTTTTTGAAAAGAGCTAAGAGAGTATACCTTGAAACCTTCATTGTGCAACTGCTCAGCAACACCAAGGAATCTTGGACGGAATGATTGCTGGAAAAGAAATTCACAGAATTTACTTTCTAGATAAACATGGTCTTTATTAGTCGTATTCAAAATAGTCTCCCTCCTACCATTATAAACATAAATCTTATATGTTGCTTTTTCCTTAGTATGAGTTATTTATCCTCCAATGTAGGCAAAATTTCATTTATGTTATCTTGTTGTCTGCCTTCTACCTATCTTTAAGCCCCTTCATTCACAATGAGTCCAAACCATCTTTGTCTAGAGCCACACAGTCTCTTTGTGTATGTTCTGTTGTTATTGTTGTTGTTTGGTTGGTTGGTTGGTTGGTTGGTTTTGTTTTGCTTTGCCTGATTAAGGAGATACTGTGCTGAGAACTGAACCAATATTGAGTCAGCCCTGCTGGCACCTGGCTGTTTTGTTCCTCCAAAAAGCCTGCTCTCGTTGATGAGTTCTACTTTTCCACTGCTTTTAATAACTCACTAATCATCTTAGAAGCTAATGGGCTAAGACCCACTAAAATAGTTTGTTTCAAACCCTGGCTTTGCCACTCACTAGAAGTCTATGCTCAGAAAAGTTGATACCCTTGGCCTAACATCTTCTAAAAGAATAATGAAAGGTCCTATCTCTGTGTCTCCCCAGCTCACCAATTTGCGTTTTCTTATTTAGCTTTTCTTTGAGGGAGTCTCCTCATCCCTTCAGTACAATACTTGGTATTGGGTAACAGTACCTGTGGTATTGGGTCACTGTCATTGACCAGTAGGAAAATTTATTAGCAATCATTACAGAGTACTAAGTTTCAAGATCAGTCATTTCTGGGTGAATAGCAATTCTCACAAAATATTGATTAATATTAACATTAAAATTGTTGCTTTTTTGTCAGATTTTCAGAAACTAAATTCCTGTCTCTCTATCCTACTATTCAATCATGGGTTCTTCTYCCATTTATTATAGCCCAAACCAACTTTTCCACCATATACATCCATTTCCACATGGGTTTTCGTAATGGTCCAGCTCATTTTTTCAGAGTTTCTATCAGTATGCAGTTTTATCCTTCTTAGGACCCCATTTCCCTGGATTTCTGTCCATTGCCATTAGGTGCTGCCTACTTCTAAAGAGTACCAATGTTTAAGAGTTTGTGTTTCAAGGCAATATTGAGGATGACAAACAACAATGATGAGTCACCTACCCACAGATTAAATTCTGACCTTGACCGTATTTTCTTGAGTATCCTTAGTATCTGAGCAATTTAAACTTTTGTATGCTTAAAGCATATCTGTTCTTTCAATGAGACTACTTCACTGATTTTATTTTAAAAGGTTTTGTTTAACTGATGATATAATGTGGTTGTTCCTGTAAATGTCTTATGATCAATTCAGAATTACATTAGTGATGTTTGAAAACCCATGGATATGATCTTATTTCTTAGTTTTAGTGCCAAAACTAAGAATTATAATTAAAAACATACTGGGATCCTTGTACAATTTTAATGATGTGCTACCCATAAAATCTCCTAATATTTACATGCAAAGGTTCTCTGAGAACAGATCTAAATCCCAGGGAATGACTCCAAAGACTATGTTCAAACATAAAATCGTTTTGTAGATTCTGGCCGTCTCAATCCCAGAACTGCAGTTTTAGGAGAAGAAACTATTGTCAAATAGAAAAGATAAATGGAATGGAATGACCTGAGCTAAGGCAGGCACAGGGGTTATTCATGACAGCCTTCTAGAACATGAATTGTAACTGTGCTCCAAATAGTAGCTTTATATTTCCACTCGGAAATGCATGTATTCAGATACTATCAGTTCATAGTTCTACATAAAATAAAATAAAATTATAAAATACAATAGAGAACACAGAGAACAGAGAATAATTCCTACTGACTGACAATAGGACAATTGAAGGCAGTATGCAGCAATGTCTTGGCATATACAYTAGACAGATCAGGACATTAATATGCTCCTATGGTCTTGCTTGAGAGACAAGAGAACAAATGAGATGATCCATTACATTAGCTTCCTAGTTTAAGGTTTCTTGATAAGAAACATGCAAAATCGATCTCTTTCTTTTATCAAATCTCCCTCATAGGTAASATTAAATTTGGACTTTCTGATAAATGCAGAACAGATTCAGGTTTGTTCGAAATGAGTGATCTCAGTTAGTGCCTGGGTAATTAGTGCATTCATCACACACGTAACTAATGACTTGCAATCTCTTAAATATTCACTTAGCAAGAGGCNATATCTATTTCCTTCAGTGATCATTTTTCACACTAATCCAACTACCAGGTGCCGAAAGAAAAGCCAAGTTAACGCCAAGTGATGATGTCTGTGGATGCTACAGGGTCGCCTGGATTGACAACTGTGTGGTTGTTCCTAATGATGCCCCTTTGAAGATAAAAGGTTATTCATGTCACTTGGAGTCATCTTTTCGAATAAACGCTTGCTTTGTGTTTCGAAGCAGTGCTGAAGCCCAGATGTCAGGCTGTCAGACCCTTGCTCACCACTTCACCAGCATCATTGAATAGGCCAATCAGAGGGGGAAACACGGAGAGCGCTCTCCATCTCCTCTAGAGTAAATCACTCATTGTTAAAGGGTGTTCTAGAAACCCTCAAAACAAGGCAGATTGCCTCCTCATAGGAACTAAAAATACATCGTAACAGGATGAAAGGTGACTGGATAACTGCAGAGGAATCAAGGCTGATTCTGTTGCCTCCCAAACCCATACTGTGCTTCTTACAGTACAAAAGTTATGGAATGTGGAAGGCGTCTTAGTAAAGACTGAGTGCACATGGCAATTAAGCGGACAAAGATGCTTTGTTAAAATCTTCATCCTGACTCCTCCTTTCTCCTAAATGCTAGGTACACAAGATTGATRGCACAAACCAATTTCAAACTTTTGAGCGATTTGACCCTGGGATCCGACATAAGWAGAGTAGAGAGTACATAAGCAAAAGATTACAATGAGAAAGAGAAATACAGATTTAACAAAATGCCACATACAGGCAAGTGTACACACACACACACACACACACACACACACACACACACACACACCTGTACATATTTCAAAATGTGCTAGTAATAGATGCATGCCTCTTTTTAAAATGTTTTCATCCTATGACACTAGGTGAAGAAATTTTCCAACTCAGAGTCACTTTGCCCTCTACTTTGAGGCATTCTCTGTTCCCCCAGTTTTCTCCTGGATCCTGCACCAACTTAATGAACCTAAGTGTCTTCATTAAATATTTCTGCCCAGAACACGTACTTAACTCAGGGAGGGGGGGTGCCAAGGGAAAAGACCTTCACTATAAATGGGATGGGTGCCAAACATCCTCTCCATTGCTCCGAAAAGGAAAAATAAAGGAATTTCTCAACAATGACATGACTCTCTGTGTTCTGTGAAGCCTATGGCACATCATACGATATTGGACAATCACCCTAAGGAGCTGAGATGAAGATGTGAACTCCTCCCTCATAACTTAATTAAATAACTCCCCCACCCCCCCGAACAGGTACTTCCAGACACACTTTCTAGCCATGGTCTCCATTTTTATGTTGATTTTCTGTTAACTCCTTTTCTATTCTGATCATAGATTTGAAAGAATTATGATGAATGCTTCCAACCCAGTGATAACAGGTTAAGATGCTTTTTCAAAGCGTATCCTGAAATACGGGACACAGGTGACCRGATCCATGAAGCTCTGAAGCTTCATGGTAATATATGAGTGTGGAGTAGATCCTTTTCTAGCTGAGCTAGTGTCGCTAAGACAAAGCTGTTGGCTTTCTGCCTAGCCTATTCGGTCATGTTTTCAGTCTAAGTCATCAGACTGAGCACTTTTTAAAATGACTATGAATTAACTACAGAGACTACATAAACATTAAATGTTGGGAATGGTAGGTGTTCCTTG
>BDUI01021528.1:28537-40095 GCA_002335545.1 Apodemus speciosus
GCTGAGAAAACCAGGGGAAGCAAGCCAGTTAGAAACATCCCTCCATAGCCTCTGCATCAGCTCCTGCTTCCTGGCCTGCTTGAGTTCCAGTCCTGACTTCCTTTGGTAATGAGCAGCAGTGTGGAAGTGTAAGCTGAATAAACCCTTTCCTCCCCAACTAGCGTCTTGGTCATGATGTTTTGTGCAGGAATAAAAACCCTAACTAAGACAGTGTGTAAGATAAAGATGAGCTACTTTCTTGTTTTTTTATTTTTTTTCCAGTTAAAACTTACAAGAGGTTTTCTTTAGAACAGGAAGATGATTGAGAATCCCAGAGAATAAAATCTCAAGGCAACTCTCAAACAAAGCCATTTTTGAATGATGGCTGAATGTATTTCCACTCGGGGGCACACTTAAGAGTGTTCTATAGCTGATGGTATAGTAACAGGAGAAGAAAGAATGTGAAACAGGAAAGAGGAGGCAAGAACAAAGCTATTCATCCTAACAAAGCATTCACTTTGGGCATCTGTTTATTCACTGAGTAGCTCTGACATCTGTCCTAGAGGATGAACCTAAGCAACTGAGAAGTCTTAAGGTGACTAATTCACCATGATCATGGTATAGAGACTATAAGGAGCTGATGCCAATGATAGTATAGAGACAGATGCCAATGCAAGGAGTATGGACATACTGTCCACATAAGGCTATTTCTTATGAACAGAACACTTGTCTGATGTTTTTTTGTTCCCACCCATATCTGAATCAATAAGTGAAGTGGTCAAGAAGCAGGGTAACATGCCATCCCCTGGTAGTACTTTGCAGGGTGCACCACTCTAGCCAAGTACCTTACTCTATTGAACAAAAGAACAGTTCCTGGATAACACTGGCTTTTGTTCAGTAGGCAGATATAACTGAGTTGGGAAGAAGGGTGTCCTCTGCTGCCTCTCAAGACTTCTCTATAAAGTTCGATAGAAAAGTCTCACTTGTTTGGAGCCAGTCTTGCTGGGCTTTATTATTTAGACAGAGAAGGGTGTGGATTCTTTGGATGTCATTTGGAAGGAGTTTTCACCACAGTTGGAACAAAACACGGGCTCAGCTCATATGGGAACTTAGATATAAAAAGCTTGCACACTGTAGGTAGGTACTTTAAAAGAGTTGTCTCTCAGTCACCAAGCAGGACCTGAGTCAACTCAGAGKAGAGAATGGAAACACTGAGATGGCAGAGCTCAGGGARGATCAGAGAGGAAACATGTCACCTAGACATGTCAGGGAACTGCACTCACAGTGCTGTGGTTGGCTTCACAAGATCAAGTCAGTCAACCTTCTACCACGGAAAGAGGAGACATCAATAGCCACTGGTTCTAGCTGGGGACTTATTATTGGCCTTTGAAGGCTACTGGGAGATGGAGCTTCAGTTTTCTTTAAAGATGTGGCCCCTGGTAAGTTGACTATGCTCCAGTGGATGGCCCCACACCCMGGAATCTATGGGAAAAACAAATTGGACTCCATGAGTTATTATAAAAACAAAAACAAAAAGGGAGACATGCATTTTGAAGGGAGCTGGGAGGTATAGAAGGGAAGAGCCAGGGGCAGAGTGAATATGATCAAAATGAAATCCCAAAAGACATCATAAAATATATTGAAAGCCTTTGAATTTATCACATGGCCTGATTTTTCCATTGAATTTTGTTTGTTTGCAGTGACCATGTTATCTTTGATAAACAAAATCTCTCACTTACAGATAGAGCATGAAAACCAAAATTCTAAAGTTAATTTCAGGACAGTTGCTTTCAAACKTACTGCTTAATGGAAAAACTGAAAATGATGTGTTGGAGGACTTGGAAGACAGCTGGCATAGCAAGGTGTGAAGTCTAGCTTCCCCCATATGAAATTACTGAGGGGTCAGATGATCAGTYATGCCTGAAGTGGAGCCATCCCCTTTCCTCAGGATGCTCCACTGGGCTCTGTAAATTATATATCTTGTTCACTACCAAAGTCATGAGGTTGTGCTGAGCATTAACATAATGTGTACAACCTCTATGAATGGTAAGTAAACAAGAGGAGTGCTCCCTGGRGATTCTATAGCTTTAAATTCAAACTGGTTCTATTTTTGGAGAGAAGGTAGATAAGGGGGAAATGATATTTCAAGTAGAGGAGGGGCATTGTTGGGCATGGAGGTCAGTTGTGGATGCTGTGTGTACAGTATATGAGGACCACCTTTCTTTGCTCTCTGCAAATACAGGAATGAAAGAATGGAAGTCAAGAGTGTTAGTCTGAGTCATGGCTGGATCCAGAGGCTTCAGTGATGCCAGGTGCTTTCATTTCTCTGGGATTCCTTGGCTCACTATACACTCTCTTTGTGCTCACAAGGTCYACTGTGTTCTACTAGTAATTCTGAGTGAAGTCCAGATTCTCCCATTGGTAGTGTAGAAATTATAGAGGAAACATGATCCTTCTTCCAAAGGGTTTCATAAATGACCCAAAATCCGAGTCCTTATTCTGATTTCCAATGGGTGAGTATCCTTAGGTCATCTCCCTCCCAGAATATTGACCAAGCAACTATGCTTTAGTGGTTTTCTTTACCCCCTTTTCTCCAAAGCAATGGAAATCAAATATCAAACTAGCTTTTTGCTGGTTCTGACAAATTAGCAAAATTCTGGTTTCTCCGTACTCAGGTAATTTTATATGTTTTATATGTTTTTGATGACCTCATCAAAGGTCATTTGAGAACCATGATACAGCAATGGTGGAATGTTGTTCTGTGGTTCTTCTGTGCAATATCCTAGATGGGAACCAGCAGTGTTGGTAACAACCTGAGAAAATGTTGCTCTCACTTTATCCTAAGAGTTCAAGTTGTACAGACTGACCAATTGAAATGATAATAATAAACAGAATGAAACTGTAGTGCCAATCCACTGAGATGTTTTCTTAGAGCAAAGGAATCATATTTGCTAACTAGTTTTTTAAAAAATAATCTTGAAATTCTTCAGACCAAGATAACACTCTTGTATTTAGCACTGACATGCATTTCCTTTGGAAGCAAGTCACTGTAACTTTAAGTACTGACCGTACTCAAAGAATAGAACCATTTTTTTTTCAGAGAATCATTTGTAGAACTGGGTGATCCACTTTGACACATAAATTACTCTTTTTTTCCTGGATTATGTTATAGTGGGCACTTTTCTCATGCTTTTAAGACTCCTTTCATGCTGATAGTGAGTGATGCAGAAATGTAACTTCAGAATCAAATGGACAAAGATAGCTCTTTTTTATTGGATGAAATAGCCTATTATGTTCTAAAAACAATTTCTTATAATWCATTGTTTATAGCTCTCCAGGAAAGCTCAAAGGGCCCCAAAGTGTCCTCCTCATTACATTATACACGGGGCTACAGGCCATCCCTATAACCTACATTAACAGATTTTAACCRTAATTATTTGACTTTTGTTATCTATCAGGCTTTTCYACTAGATATATTTTCCCCATGTGTCTTCTTGACCTTAAGAGTACAAGAGGCACCCTACCAAAATTGGTATTGCTATACAGACTTCCAGATAACACAAAGGATATGACAATTCTTATCAGATAATTGAGATTTCTAAAGAGAACAGAGAAATTCAGTCACCAGGATCAGAAAGTCATGAGAAAAAATAATAACAGAGAATTGGTAGATGTTGTACTGTCTGTAATCAGTAAGTTCTGATTCTACTGATCAGAACCTCTACTGACTCCTCAGCTAGGAATGAGGCATCTGAAGCTGCTGCACACTTCATCTTGATATATTGACTGGCTTGATCTTGTGAAGGATTGTGCAGGAAGCCATAGCTGCTGTGTGTGTGTGTGTGTGTGTGTGTGTGTGTGTGTGCGCGCGCGCGCGTGCATGTGTACATGTGTGAAAGGTTGAAGCTTCTCATTTTCCCTCTGGCTCTTTATAACGTGTCTTTAGAAGGCCTACATGACCCTGGTACATCCTTTTCTAGAGGAACACAGAGTATTAAAGCCATACTACTCCCTTCCTGAGTAGAACCTCTGGACATTGAGTAGAACAAGGTCAGTACTGATTGAATTCAGAGACTGTTAATAACAAAAACTTAAAAGTAGTCAGGAAGGAGATAGTTGGTGGATACTGCAGGAAGTAGTGTGAATAAGATCATATTATATTGTGAGGATGAATGAAAATCTTTCCAAACCTAAGTAGAGAATTCTAGTTTGTTAAAAGCCACTCATTAAACACAAAAATGGGCTATGCTCTCTATTTCTGTGCTACAATATTTTGGAGGAAGTCATTATGTACAGTTTACATTTAAGAGGTAACATATCTCTTTGAAGAGGAAGGGTATCTGCATAAGGCAGCTCAATTTCTCTGCACAGAACTGTGTATTTATATCAGCATTTACTTACAGCAGCACATGCTACTAGATACTTCTCTGTGAGACATGGAGGTCTATACTTTTGTTCTTTGGATTATAATCCATCACAGGCATCCTTGCAAACTTTGTCCCAATTTTGGCCATTAGGGATTTTTTTCAGTAGTTCTACTCCATCTCCCTAACAGATCCAACTCCTTATTCCTGTGACACAGTAACAATGCCATAGCATGCATCCAGCTCTAAGGAAAACCATTCTTTAAAGTGCTCTGATTCTCTTTGTTGACATGTGGAAACAGAAACCAGGGGATGGAAGTATGCATTATTTATTTTTAGAACTAATTTACTGAGGCTGGAAATAAGCTTAAAGTACTTCATAGGCAGTGAACAGAGACCCTGGTGATGAAGGGAAACATTGACAACCCAAAAGATGATGGTTAAAAAGGATTCAAAGGAAAGGAGCTCCACAGATTTCTTCTTGGTGTTGGGCACACATGTAACAGTCTCACTTGTTAGACTGGACTTGGTTATCGTAATTGATAATGAATTTTAAAACCACATAGGAGGCCTTGGTTGTAGACCTTCTGGACTACCAAACCAGGAAATCCCTTAAAACCTAAGTGGAATTTATGTGGAAAGCAAACAAATCAGTTGAAAGCAAAGAAATCTTTTAAAAGATAAGTAATGAGTGAAAGGAAACCAGAACAGATGTTTAATATATAAGAGTTAAAGAATAATGGCTCACTGGCATTTCATTAAGAAAGAACTATGCCACGGCTGCTCAGTTCTAAGGAAAGACTATTTCAAATACATTTGCTTGTGGATTTTGGAGGAACCATGACAAAGATTGATCAGGCTAGTTTTACATTCCTACGGTAGATTAGCACATTAGTGTCTTACTTGCAGAAGAAGACAKAAACACTGGATACAGCCAGAAAGCATCATGGCAATATGAAGAAAGCACAGATATTGATAATAGGGAAATGAATTCAGCACAAGTTCTGTTCTAACATGGCGATGATATAGGAAAGTTATTTTGTGCGGATTAATTACCAACAAATCAGCAAGCTTCAGAATGTATTAAGTCTTGCAGGACTGTAACGTGGACAAATGTCTTAAGAGAAAATGGTGGGGGAGTGTGAGTTTTCAGTCTAGTAACCACTGTGGCAGGAAAAGATGATGGACAATCATGCCGAGGATCACCGTGTACAAAAGTAACAACTGTCTATCTCTTCGGCATGCAGATGAAATGGACTTTCACATTTGGAGTCATATGAGCAGCAATTTACAGGGGATTATGCAGGTGCAGTGTAAGCAAAGGCCCTTAACATAGGTTCTGAGAATGGAATTCGGGGCCTCTGCAAGAGCAGTTTACGCTCTTGACCACTGAACCATCTCTCCTGTTATAGTCAATGCATCCRTGTTCCAACTGTTTAAAGCACGTGACATTCCTTTCACATGGACTTTCAGCAAYGCTGGGCAGTGCTTATTYCTATGAAACCTGCTTCCATTCTTAATTTTTCTCATAATTATTTTCTCATAAATAGCCCAGACATAAAATATTGAAGTTACATTATACATATTGAATATTTACCTTGTTTGAATTTGAGAGGATTTTTCATAGACCAAATCACTCCATGTGGAAAAATTTTACAGGCTGAATTTTATCTGAATGTGTCCTCTATCAGCAAGCTTGATATATTAGGACTCATGTCCACCCCASAGAATGTTCATTCTTGAGCTCAGGAGTTAGCCCTTATTTTTAAAATTCCAAAATCAGTTCACTTTTTTCCCTCAGACTCTTTGTAAAACGATCCCCAAACTCTTAGTTGGATTTTACAGTTATTCAATAGGTATTCGAGYGAGAAATTATCTTTTGGTTGCCATCAATTTTATCTCCCTTTGACTTAAATGCAGCTCAGGAAAAGTAGTGTGAGCAATGTTCAAGTGAAGAACCCTGTATTGCCAAATGAGAATGAGATGGGATGTTGGCTTTTCTTTGCCTCCATCTGAGGCATTCTCCACAGACAAGGGCTTTGGTATCATGGAAACACAGCCTCATTTCCTCTTGGTAGAAATATCTTCTTTCACTCTGAGCTTAACTCAAGTAATTCCATGGGAAAAAACATCTGCAACTGGTCTGAAGCCACCCAWTCAGGATACAGAATGTAGCACTGTGTTGTACAGGGAGCCATTYATTCCATTTAACCAGAAACTTCTGAACACCAATCTGAGTTATTTAAAATGAGAGTGCCTGTTTCTCCAGGGATTAGGAAATGGATAACTCRGAGAGAGAAACAGCTGACTCGTGAATTTTTAATTCCAAGAAGATCCTGCCAAGAYGGTTTGTTAAGCTTGATAAAATTAGACTGTGATGGGTACCACAGTTTTAGTGTCTCCATCCCCAGAAAAGTGTTTGTCAGAAACTTAATCCCCAGGGTACCAGTAAGAAAAGATGAATTCAATGAGAGGGGTGGGGTCCTGAGGCCAGAGCTAATAACTCAATTCACTTAGAACACAGATGATTCACTATAAAGACAAGGTCAGTTTCTATTCTTTCTATCTTAGCCTTTCCTATTGCCTTATTCAAAGACCTCCCAAGAAGGTCCTGGGAGAATAGAACTTCATCATGCACTACCCGGCCTCTGGACTAAGTTATGGTCTATTTTTGATTATCATAAATGACCCTGTCTGTGGCATTTGTTATAGCAACTAAAGAAAACTAAGCAATAGTCTTAGTTTATAAATCTTCAGTTNGAGTGCCTGTTTCTCCAGGGATTAGGAAATGGATAACTCAGAGAGAGAAACAGCTGACTCGTGAATTTTTAATTCCAAGAAGATCCTGCCAAGACGGTTTGTTAAGCTTGATAAAATTAGACTGTGATGGGTACCACAGTTTTAGTGTCTCCATCCCCAGAAAAGTGTTTGTCAGAAACTTAATCCCCAGGGTACCAGTAAGAAAAGATGAATTMAATGAGAGGGGTGGGGTCCTGAGGCCAGAGCTAATAACTCAATTCACTTAGAACACAGATGATTCACTATAAAGACAAGGTCAGTTTCTATTCTTTCTATCTTAGCCTTTCCTATTGCCTTATTCAAAGACCTCCCAAGAAGGTCCTGGGAGAATAGAACTTCATCATGCACTACCCGGCCTCTGGACTAAGTTATGGTCTATTTTTGATTATCATAAATGACCCTGTCTGTGGCATTTGTTATAGCAACTAAAGAAAACTAAGCAATAGTCTTAGTTTATAAATCTTCAGTTTACAAATATCAAYGAACAGAGTATTTAGTAAAAATTGTTCAAAATCAGTWGYCTGTTTGTGACTATTTCTAARCTCTATGTATAGAGAAAAAGAAATTACGCAGGATGACAAATACCATGAAAGGTACAATTTAGAAGCCTTCACATATTTTTCCAGAGCATTTTATTAATACTTTGTAAAATATCAATTTTAGAAGAAATGATAGAATGCATAAGTAAACAGGATTAGCTCCTGCATTCTGAATGTGCATTAGAACCTGTGTGCTCAAGCACGGTGGGTCCTTCGAGATTAAATAGCTCTGCCAGATAAAAGTGAACTAAAATGTAAATCATTTTAATGGCTGTAAACATGAAAAATTTTATCCTTTATATTTAAAATGCACAATGAACACACTTAAGAGTGGTTATGTTAGATAAATTTTACAAAGATCATTTGATATGAATGAATTCTAAGAAAGACTTTCAGCAGTTCTGAGATATTTTTATACACACACACATGACAGATGACAATATTTTGTTAGTTTTGGTAAATGTTGCAGTTACATTGTCTACACATACACACATCCATGCACACACACAAGCACACATACACACATACACTACATACACATATGCATGTACACACATATATGCATATACACACATATATGCATATACACACATATACACATACATATCCTCACATGTGATAGATGACACTATCTTGTCAGTTGTGGTAAACGTTGCAGTTACATTGTCTGCAATGCATATACAGACTCACACACATACATGAACAAACATGTATGCACATGTGTGCATGCGTACATGCACACCCACACACACCCACACACACACATTCCCCTAGGGTGTTTTTCAAATGAATCATTAATGACATTCGTTAATGGAGTAAATATGAGCTTTATGTATTTTTCTACAAAAACTGCACATTAGGGAAATTAAATTGGAAGTGCAATGCAATTTAAATAACTCTATGGAAAAAAGAATAAAGAAACAAGTTTGAATAGGGATGAGTCATTGAATCTTCATGCTTTGGTCACTTGCATCTGATTTGGGACAACCACTTCAGAAAACTGTTTGCCAAGTACTGTGACCCTGTAATTATAATATGCAGTAATATGCCTACTATGTAAGTATAGTCAACAGAAGACATATTCCAGATTATTAATAGCAACTACCCCAAGTATGAAAGGAAATAAATATATGTATAATAGGTAATAAAAATTTGAAATATTTATAACAACTATTTCTATTCTTCAATAAGAATGAGCAACTACACATGAATGCAGTGAWGTCTAGGGCCTCGTGAAGTTGCTGATGATGTTAGAAACGCTGAAAATGGGACACGTACACAGTGTGCTCTTCATAGTAAGATGCCATACAAAATAGATTGCTTCACTTCTGGAGTGTTATGCAGGATTGATGTTGAGTCGAATTGTGTCTATTCCCTAACCACTGGATTATGAGTACAGTGAAGGCAAAGCAGATGTGACAATGGATTTACTCATTGGCCAGATGTAGACTATGTGAATTTCTACATGACTTGATTTCCTAATAACTCAAGTCCTAAGAGTAGGAAAGGGAGACTGTTACTAGAGTATGCTATGTGTGCCATTGGACCAGCTCTATTGAGGTTCAGTCTGTTGCTCTGTATTGTAATACTAAGTGCTGGCCTCCAAGATTGCCCCAGAGAGGAGAGAATGTGCATGTAGACCCAAGTGATGCTATGTGACCTTGCATCCAAGTTATTTATGATTAGTAAATAAAGATGACAGCAAATAATTGGGTAGAAGAGACATAGGTGGGGTTTAGAGTTTCTGGGCTGGGGTCAGAGGAGACCCCTGAGGGGGAGAAGATGGTGGAGAGAGGGGAAAGACCCATGGATTAGGTGAGTCATAAAATAATRCCCATGTCAGCTGGCTAATTGGAGCTAAGAGTAGCCCAGATAAAACATGGCAAATTATATAATGGGATTATTGGGTGGGAAATAGGCTTACTAACATAGAGCATAGATACCTGTCCAGCTCTTGTGTTGATTAAGGCTTTTTATAAATATAACAGTTGTGTGTCTTTATTAAAAGTATTATCATTGAGCATTTCAATTGATTTTAATTTTACAAAGAGTTACTCCTTGAATATCATTAACTAGACAAATCTTAAGTCAACTTTTAGATAATTTTAAATGGTCAAAGGGGAGATAGGAACCCTGGATTGGGATTAAATATTCCTACAACACAGCTCAGTTCCCACTAGTGCTTGAGCTCTCAAGGATAACTGTAGAATGTTCTCACAGAGGGTAAGGTCTAAAGCAGCCATGACCGTCAGTGTATCCAAAAAGACAACGTTTCTTTGCTCTACRCAGAGCAGAGTATGAAAATACCACCAGGAATGTACAGTGTTAATCTGAGGCTGTCATTTAAACTTGGGAAATTAACCTTGCCTTGCCAAAAGAAAAATCACTGGTATGCCGTAGTAACTGCTATTTTGTTACAATCATCTCATTTTTCTGGCGTCTAACCAGAGAGAACCCAGAAAACTACCTGTGCTAGCTCTTATGAATGCCATATAAGTAGGCAAAAAAAAAAAAATCACAAAGGACTTAACGGAAGTAAAGGCTCAAGGAATAAAGATTGAGCCAAACAAATGATTCCTGTGCCAAGAATTTTAAACATGATAACCTGATTATTATTTTTTTAATAAAGCAGTAGTTGCCAATTGAAAAGAAATAATTAGGTCTCAAAGGTCAATATCAGCCTGGATTCACATTCACAAAGTCAAAAGCTTCAAAACAAGACACTAGATTTTTAAAACACACCTGAGTTACTACTCTCTACACAAGGTTTTAGTAAATTGGACTTAAAGAGCTTGACCTATCCCCACATATGAATGAAGTTAGGTTAATGTAAAGCCAAGGACACAAGGAAGGAAGTTATACCCAGTGTGGCAGCACTAAAAATGCTGTTTGTGGTGTGTGTGTGTGTGTGTGTGTGTGTGTGTGTATGAATATGTATATATGTACATATGTGTGTGTATTGGGACATGAGTGTTTATATATGTATGTCTGTGTGTATGGTTAAGTATGTATGAATGTTTGTGTTGTTGCATGAGTGAGTGTATTTGTGTGTGTCTGCATGTATGTGTATGTATGTATATGTGYGTGAATGTGCATTTATGKGCACATATATTTTCATATATATGTATGTGTGAGTGAATATATGTGTATGTATGCATGCATATGTTAATGTCCATGTGTATGTGTACAAGCRTATTTGTATGTGTTGAAATTAATCTTTCCAACATGTTAGAGAAATGAATGAATATTACATATTACATAGGAATGTTTCCTTAATTATTCTTGTTGCAAATAAGTGAGGCCTTACATAACTAAAGAGAGAACAAAACCAAAATGGAGGTTCTGTAGACATAGCTTAATTCTAAAAAGCACTTTTTGATCATACAGAGGACCAGTATTTGGTTCCCAACACCACAACGCTTACAGCCTTCTGTAACTACAAGGGGTACATGAAATCCAAGAATAGTGAGAACCTGTATAAAAAAAAAAAGCTTGAATAGATAAACACGTTCTTCATAATTTTGATAACTTGTTATTTTAACCTTAAAATAATGTAAACTTTTTCGTAGTTATAAATTGTAACATGTTTAACCTGAACAAAATTGATTTAAGATGGGTCTAGAGAATGATGTTCAGAGGAATAACTCTTTGCATAATTRAAATCAATTGAAATTCTCAATAAYAATACTTTTAATAACATAATTATTGAAAAAAGTGGRATAATTTTCAATAGTAAACACCCTGACGTTGCAAAGAAGGTTATTTATAAAGGCAACCCACTAGGAAGCTAATTTCTTTAAAAGATACATTCACTGAGCAGAGAAGGCAGAAGGAAGCAGAGAAGGCTTGGTAGTTTATGTTCAATGAAATCCTTCTG
>BDUI01021534.1:20985-37016 GCA_002335545.1 Apodemus speciosus
GATGAGAATAAATAATAATAATAATAATAATAATAATAATAATAATAATAATAACAAAAGCAACTCAAAGAGGTTCCAGAGTCAGCGATTTAAGGACAAGGAGAGCATTCAGATCAGCTAAGCAGACAATAAATGAATCCCTGCATTGTTCTACTTTTTTTCTCCTTCTACAAATCATTTCCTCATTTTAAGTAAAGAAGGAAATAGAAGGCTGAGAACTTTGGCTGGAACTGGCTTTTTCAAAGCATTTCTCACAAGTGTGAAGAGGAACCGGGGGTTGCAGGGTTCTGTAGGAAGAGCCGTGTGGCCGCGGCCACACAGAGATGAAAGAGACACATTTTCCTAAGTATTTCTTCTGTGATTGGAGTTTCAAAGAGCGATGGATTTAAAAGGGCAACGGGGCGGATGCTTGCTTTGTGACATAGTTCTGTAGTTCTGGCTGGGAAGCGGTGTGATTAGAGAGAGAATAGACGTTTCACAAGTAAGTTCTAAGTCCTGCACGGACGTAACTGCGGATGGAAAACTAAGAAGAGATGGTCGATCTATTAATTTTCTTGGATAATTAATTTGGCATCCCCAGCTCTGCTAAACCAATTTTGTCATCTCTTAAATAGATCTGTTTTTACCTTTAGAATTAATATACCACAGGAACTGAAATATTAAAGATATTCCTTTTCTCAAACCATAAAGCAGCACACAAGTTATTATGTCTTGCTCCTTTTTATCTGACTTAGGGTAGGGATTTTGGTAGGCACACAGCATTTCCCTGTGGCTTTCTTTGTGCAGTTTTAGTAATTTTCTTTTCTGTGGCACTGAGGTTGGTCTCGGGGTTCAGTACAACGCAGAAGTTTCATCACCAAATTATATCCCACACTTTTTATTTTGCTTTTCTATGTATGTATGTATGTATGTATGTATGTATGTATGTATGTATGTATGTATTTAAAATCAGGATGTCCTTAAGTCTCCCAGGCTGGATTGAACTGCAGCCCACACTATAGAACTTGAAGGAGCCTGTCTTCTCCTTGGACTCCCAAATAGCTGAGATTATACACCTGGGTCACCATGTCCGGTTTAGTTTATTTTTTCACTATGTCTCCCAGGCAGGCTTTGAACTCACTACATAGTATGACTGGCATTGAACTTGCAATCTGGTCACCTGTTTCCCAAGTGTTAGAGTTTCAGGGATGTATTACTATACTTGACACAGAGCTTTAGTGTAGAGTTCTGCTTCGAAACAATTCTTCCTTTTTCTTTCCCTTATACAAAGAAAGGAACAGGACACAATTAAAAGTCACTTGCCCAGGAGAGGAGAACTTAGATCCATATTCTAGGTGTTCTGAAGAGAACATCTTTAATTGTTCTGCTATTTGCTCTTAGCCACATTTAGTGGTCTTTATAAGATTGCTTTCTTTTAATCARTARAAWCATTGTGAAGCAAACCCTTTCCTTAGAAACACACCATGTAAACTCACAGCCAATGAGCTAAGTTTTGTGTGTTTTGGCCTCAGGAGAGTTACAACTTGATTCTGTCAGCTGGGACCCTGCCATGGTTGTGAACCCAATTACAAACACTATTATACATATTCCACACACACCTGTACTCAGAAAACTACTTTTTCACACAAGGAAACAAAGGCGTTTCCTGTACCCTTAAAATGGATATCATTAAATTTTCATTTTAACTTATGTATTTGCTTTTGATCCTTTTAAATTCTGCTTTTGTGAATGTGGAGTAATTTATATGAGATACATACAATAAGATAAATTTCATATACTTAATAATGCTCAATATTAAGCCTATTAAACTAAACTTCAGGGAAGCTGGAATGAAAGTATGAAGTTTTGCTATGTGGTTAACTCATTTCTCATTGACATTTCGACAGCCCTGTGCAGTTCAACAATTGTCCACGAATGGCCAAAGCCAACAATAATGTTATTCCCAGATAGCAGAGTTTTTCTCACTTAGGAAGTAATAAGGGAAAAGAAAATAGAAAGAGAAAAAGACCGTAAAGATGCCACCTCCATGGCAGTAGCACAATGTATGAAAAACACAAGCTAAATTTGGAATTTGCCAAACTTGACTGCTGTTAGAGCTCCCAGGGGTACTGGTTTCCTAGCTAAACTGAACTACTAGATCAAGCACAGCAGCATTTACCTAAAACCATGTGTTAGCTTCTACTTCACCACTCAAGTTCTGCTGATTGAGAGCTGATTTCGATAGCTTATGCCTTTCATGAGAATGACACATGTCTTTATTCTCTTATTTTTCACTTTAGGCCAAATTCATTTGACAGTAGTTGTTGAGTGTCTGTAGGTGTAGAGATCAATGAGTCTTTGTGAAACCCGTCCCTGAATTCTGAAGTAAACACTAGAGCAGTGAGACTCTGTGGTGGTTGGAATATGCTTGGCCCATGGAAAGTGGCACTGTCAGGGGGTGTGGCCTTGTCGGGGGAAGTGAGTCACTGTGGGGTTGGGCTTTGAGGTTCTTTGCTTAAGTTCCCACCAGGGTGGAAGAGACCCTCCTCCTGGTTGCCTGCAGAAGGCAGGGTCCTTCTGCCTACTTTTGGGTCAAGATGCAGAACTCTTGGCTCCTCCAGTACCAAGTGTGCCTGTATGATATCATGCTTCCCACCATGATGATAATGGACTGAATCTCTGAAACTGTAAGCCTGCCCCAATTAAATGTTTTCTTTTGTTCATGCTGTCTTGATCATGGTGTCTCTTCACAGCAGTAGCACTGTAACTAAGACATAGTTCCAGCTGTAATGTCTTTTGGTTGCTGTGACAAAAGCAATTGAAAGATGAAGGTCTAAGAGGTAGACACATTTCCCAACAGGGAAAGCAGCCATAAAGAAATAGTAAAGATAGTAAACTTCTACCTTCTTTATTGTCCTGACAAAG
Organism: Apodemus speciosus; assembly: GCA_002335545.1. Taxonomy (NCBI): domain Eukaryota; kingdom Metazoa; phylum Chordata; class Mammalia; order Rodentia; family Muridae; genus Apodemus; species Apodemus speciosus. The sequence continues at coordinate 23,890 of BDUI01021534.1, forward strand.
GATCAGGAGGCTTTGGCTTCTGCCAGTAAGGGCCCCTCTTCTGGCCAGCTGGTTCAGGCTGGTCAGATATGCTCAAGTCTGATTCTGAGCGCGCGCGCGCGCGCGCACACACTCTCTCTCTCTCTCTCTCTCTCTCTCTCTCTCTCTCTCTCTCTCTCTCTTGCTTAAAGCTGTATGTCTATAAACTTTAATCCAAAATTATGGAGGTGGACAAATCCCAGGTAATCAAATACACTTAAAACCCTATCCCTTCAAGAGAGAGGCTTATCCTGCTCTGCATGGAGTCTTCCTTCCCCACCCCCATCTCTCTCTGTGATGTTTCCTGTCTTTTTATTCCTTAATTGTCAGAGAAAATGAATATAAACAAGCCCCCTAGATCGTAACAAACAGGAAGTGTTTATTTTGGCTCTAGTTCCAAACGGTATTYAATCGTCATGGGGAAAGCTTGGTGACAGGCACTGGACGCCAGGTTGTGTTTCCCATAATACCTAGAGGCCTGTTCTCAGTGGTACTTCCTCCATTAAGGCTCCACTCCTAAAAGTCCCATAACTTTCCCCAACAGTGTCAGCAGCTGGGAATTGAGTGTTCAAGTGCATAAGATGATGCACTTGAAGATTTCACACTCAAACTAGAGCCCTTTCCCAAAAGGGCTCTGTCCCTAGATGCCTCATGGGCATCATTACTTGAGTAATGATAATAGACCCTGTACTTCATCTGTCTAGGCTCGAAGCCTGGCTTCTTAATCTCTGAAAGCAGTGTTGTCTCTTAGGGAGAGAAAGCAAAACTGCATATTCTGATGTGTATGTATGTAAGAATGTATGCATGTAAATATGCGTGTGTGTATGCTTGTGTGTATATGAATATCTCTTAAAGTGGCTGAATTACCAACCTCTGCAGTACTGTGTGATAGTAAAAAGTGGTTATATTCTGTGCATTAGATGAGTGTTTGGTTTTTCCCAGGCAAGCTCTGTGCCAAGTATTTGCTTGTGAGCAATGACAGAGTTAGGTTTATGATCTGGATATTTCAAGACACTAAGAACATATGTGTGTCTGATGTCCACTTATGCTGTAGGTAAAGATGTACCATTCGTCTTCATGGCGCTCCAACATTTGCTAGTTTTATCTTCTCTTTTACCCTTTGTTTCTCTAAATATATTATCACATGCCTTTGAGTGACTTTGCATCATTTCTGCTCAAAATTATGACAAGTTGGACTTAAAATTTATCTTCTATGGAACAATACCTTTTGCCCTATTTTCAGCTTGTCACAGACATTGAAGTGTCTATAGGAACCAAAACATTGTGCACTGCAGGTTCTTGGCAAAACCGCCCCATGAGTTCACTGAGGGTTTGATTGATTAAAAGCCTTGTATCCTGCAGTGTCTTTAGAGAGAGAGCCTTTTGGTAGAATTGACAAACAGGGGCTTGTTTTTCTTGTGGGTTCTGAATGCTCTCTTATTTTCTATTGCCGTGGAGATGCCCTGTTTCTCTTTAAGCTGCACCTCTCTCTGTAGGTGGGCTGAGAGAAAAGGTAGCCATAGACTTTGAAGATGAAAGTTAAGAAAGTAACTCTGGAAAAATAGCTTCGCGCGCGCGCTCACTCTGTGGTTTCCCTTTGATTTATTGCGTGCCGACCATACTCAGCATACTATACTAATTACTTTATGTTGGCTGCCAGCTGCCAGCTGCCTGGGCTTCCTCAAGTCTCAGCTTGTGGAAAGCTTACCATCCCATGATATTTAAATAAAAAATGATTCGAGGTCCCAAGGGCTCACTCACAAAATTGGTGGCAACTTCTTATCACCCTTTCCTTTAAATTTCCCTTTCCATTGATGTTTCTAGTTTCCTTAGGTTGTGTCACTCCCAACTGTGGCCTACTTTCTTTTCTCTGTCAATGGAATAACGTCACATTTTTATCTCCTCAAAGGCTACCCACAGGATAGAGTAACAGCATTGTTATAAATGATTTGCAGGTCACATAACAGACTTGGGAGCTAGATCTAAGAACAGCTTATCATCTCCTTAGTTGTTTAGTTGTACACAATAGTTGGTGTTATAAAAATATTAATTATTACATATATACATATGTATATATACACATCTCTCTCTCTCTCTCTCTSTGTGTGTGTGTAGCATGTACAGAGTGTGTACAGTGGTACAGTGAACAAAGTGTTGACAGAAAGCAATGGACCCTTAGCACTGCTGCTACTTAATAACCTCAGTGTAGGCATTTGGAACTGAACTGGGGTCCTTCAAAAGAACAGCAAGTGCTCTTAACTGATGAGTCATTCCTTAGCCCAGTATTCTAATATTTTTAAAACGTCTTTGTCTTTTTAAAGAGTGGGAAAAGACTGGTAAACTGCATGCAGTCAGGAAGAACACAGAAGTTATCTCCAAGCCAATGCCCTCCAAACAAAGCAACTACTGAGACTGTGTATTTTGGAAGACTCAATGTAAGAGTGCATTTTCTGTGTAGGTACATTACTGAGAATACTTAATTTAAGGTGATATTTCAAGAAGGAAAGATGATGAATATATATTTAGGCACTTACAAAAGGTTAATGTGACAGACAGGGCCAGTTTGGGGTAAACTAAGCTTACTTCATAAAGAAACAGGATGCAGACATCTTTGGGCTTATCTAATTTTCTCCAGTATTTTTTTTTTTTTTGGTGGGGAATGGGATAGTCTTTTCTATTTCTATTAGATACACCTAGTTATTAACTACACAGCATAGAGGTTTCATGATGACATTTTTGTATAGTCACATAATTTTCTCTGATCGTGAAATGACATTTGAATGGCCTTTCCCCAATAAATGCCTGCTTCACTTAGTGTTTGGCAAATTCCACCCCCCACCGCCACCCCAGACGAGGAGCATCTTGTTGAAGTAGCCTTCACTAACTGACTGTGCCCCTGGAACGTTCTAGAAACACCTCAGTCACAAGCAGTAGTGATTTGTTTCTGTGATTCTGTCACTTGTTCCTCTTCCCAGCCTTGGGTCAGGGAATTTCTCATCTGTCCTTTGGCCGGGCTGGCTCATTCCCAACCCCTCCACCTTCCCCTCTTCTATCCCCTCCCTCGTGGCCTGCTGCTGGGAGCTCAAATTAGCTTTTATGTATTGAAATGAATTTAATGTTTTCATCCTCCTGATCACATGCTGGAGGTTGCATTTCACAGGAAAAGGCAGCTGACTTTGCTGAGTCACTGGTAAAAGGGCACTTTTTTTTCCAGAATGATCCTGATATCAGCCTTTAATTTCTTTGTGCCTCTTAAACATGACAAGTCATACTGTTAACTAAGTGGGAACGCCAGGACAAGGCTTCCGGGCTCTTAAGCCAGGGCTGGAGATGTGTAAGCACCGCACCTGCTAGTGAATCCAGATGTCCCTTGAAAGCTGCTCTTCAGAATATCTGCAACATCTCAAGTGGATCCAATGGATCCTCCTCACCCTCCTCCTGAGCCCTCGTTAATACACCTGTGCTTTCCATTGTCTTGTCTGCATCTCTGTTTCTCTATTTTCATTGCTCCTAAAGCTGTATTCTTTAAAAGTTTTACTTATATGTATGTGTGTGTCCACATGCGTGTATGGACATGGGCATGCAGGTTCCCACAGAGGCCACGCAAGCACATTAGATCCTCTTTAACCTCACTGTGTGTGTGTGTGTGTGTGTGTGTGTGTGTGTGTGCGTGCATGTATTTGCATTTTTCATGAGTTCTGTGTATTCATAGTATGTGCGTGTTCATACTATGTGTATTCATACTATGAGTTTTAACATGTATACAAASTACATGCATGTCAGTGGGAAAAGGCCCCATGGAGACTTGAGATTGTTGTATGAGGGCTCTTTTGTTTTTGTTTTTTTAATTATTCTCCTTTCTTATCCTTTGAGGCAGATCATTCTCCGACCTTATCCTCTCAACCAAATCCACAGCTCTATGACTTGGCTAGTCTTGCCTTGCTACACATCTTGCTAAGAGCATCTTCTATTTCTACCTTCAGAGGCTAGAATGACAGACAGCCTGTTAAACTCACCTCCTACTTGCAGGGGTTCTGGGAACTTGAGCTCTGTCCCCTAAGTTTGTAAGACAAACACTTTAACCACTGAGCTATCTCCCAGGCTCTGGATCATCCTTTCAAAAAGTTACTTAAAGCATGTTCGTGTCTGTTGTGGAATTTATACAAGCTTTATGATGTTTGTAGTAATGAAACCAGCAAACAACTGAGCCTTGCTGCCCATGTGCTCAAAGGTCCCCAAAGYGGCAATGATGGCATCCTCTGTTATTTTTGATCATATTTTCTGTCAAGAAAGAACATAATTTGAACAACAAAAACGTCTTCAGTCTATAATTACCACCATCATTAACTATTCATCAACTACCTGGGCTTTTCTCTTTTGCTCCTAAAGGATGTAAAAACTTTCTGGCTTTGGAGGTTCAGGTGAAGGAAGGAATGGGGTGGATCAGAGGTCAGGGTAGTTGCTGCCTGAAASGAAGACCTGAGCTCAGTTGCCTGAACCCACAAGGTGGAAAGGAACTGTCCCTCTGCCGTCCACAAGGGTGCCGTGGCATGTATCTCCCCACAGCCCTGCAAAATAATACATGTAAAACTTTTTTAAAGTAAAACTATTTCTCCCCTGGTTTTCTTGGTGTGGTTGAGTTGAAAATAAYGACAGAAGTGAAACTCTGCTGTGATGTACAAAAGAGCAACACACACACACTTCCTTACGGAGGCTCGGTGAGGGTTACAGCTTTCAGTCAAGGGCTGTGATGTTTTATTCTAAAAAGATTAATCTAATCTGTGGGGGTTCGTCATGGTTAGTCATGATGCTTAGGGGCGATGTAGACTGAGAACCTCGGGGATATAAGGAGGTTAGGCTATTATGATACCACTAGAGGAGCAGACACCATTAGATTAGTTAAGGGGAAGTGCTTCTCGATGGATGAACTTGAGAACATTATGAAAAGAAACCGCATGGTTCCTAGGAGAGGATCCAGGGGGAAATTAGGGTATTACTTTGGGCAAACACACTTTCATATTTCTAGAGTTTCCTTCCTCCGCCACTTTCATTTTTACAATTGCTGGAGGGAGCCACTTAGATAGCAAGGGAGTTGGAACGGAGAAAGTGATTTCCAACTTGCGCAACCAACCAGAGAGAGCTGTCTTTTGTTGTAGGGCTTCGGCTGTGGTCCGTGGGGGAATTGAGGGGCTTTGCAACTGAGTCAAATTATGAAACTTTTAGTCCAATGTTCGCAAAGTACTTCTTACAGAAATTGGGTGTAGTTTTCCAAGAGAACATTTTCCCTGTAAGTTTCAATAATGCACATTTGTTCTTTTGTGGGCCTTGGGCTAAATCATTACTAGTTTTTATTAAAAACTAATTTTCAGAATTTTTTCAATTCCCCATCTGGAATATTATATGCTGAGCATGCATTTTTGTGTTGGTAGGTAACCCAAACACAATAATTACGTTGTCAAAAATTCATTGCCTTCTCCTACAGCAAAGGTTCACTATTTTACCTGATTAGTTATGTGTCAGGTACATTGTTGAGTCAGAGGTAGAAAATGTTTTCTCATTCTGTCTACTCTATGACAGAATGTTCCTATATGAGCGCTCACCTAGTTTTACACCATCTAGACAATACGCCTGATTTCTTAAAGGTATTCTAAAGTGAAAACATCATAAATGATTAAAATGAAAAAAAAANGGCAATGATGGCATCCTCTGTTATTTTTGATCATATTTTCTGTCAAGAAAGAACATAATTTGAACAACAAAAACGTCTTCAGTCTATAATTACCACCATCATTAACTATTCATCAACTACCTGGGCTTTTCTCTTTTGCTCCTAAAGGATGTAAAAACTTTCTGGCTTTGGAGGTTCAGGTGAAGGAAGGAATGGGGTGGATCAGAGGTCAGGGTAGTTGCTGCCTGAAACGAAGACCTGAGCTCAGTTGCCTGAACCCACAAGGTGGAAAGGAACTGTCCCTCTGCCGTCCACAAGGGTGCCGTGGCATGTATCTCCCCACAGCCCTGCAAAATAATACATGTAAAACTTTTTTAAAGTAAAACTATTTCTCCCCTGGTTTTCTTGGTGTGGTTGAGTTGAAAATAAYGACAGAAGTGAAACTCTGCTGTGATGTACAAAAGAGCAACACACACACACTTCCTTACGGAGGCTCGGTGAGGGTTACAGCTTTCAGTCAAGGGCTGTGATGTTTTATTCTAAAAAGATTAATCTAATCTGTGGGGGTTCGTCATGGTTAGTCATGATGCTTAGGGGCGATGTAGACTGAGAACCTCGGGGATATAAGGAGGTTAGGCTATTATGATACCACTAGAGGAGCAGACACCATTAGATTAGTTAAGGGGAAGTGCTTCTCGATGGATGAACTTGAGAACATTATGAAAAGAAACCGCATGGTTCCTAGGAGAGGATCCAGGGGGAAATTAGGGTATTACTTTGGGCAAACACACTTTCATATTTCTAGAGTTTCCTTCCTCCGCCACTTTCATTTTTACAATTGCTGGAGGGAGCCACTTAGATAGCAAGGGAGTTGGAACGGAGAAAGTGATTTCCAACTTGCGCAACCAACCAGAGAGAGCTGTCTTTTGTTGTAGGGCTTCGGCTGTGGTCCGTGGGGGAATTGAGGGGCTTTGCAACTGAGTCAAATTATGAAACTTTTAGTCCAATGTTCGCAAAGTACTTCTTACAGAAATTGGGTGTAGTTTTCCAAGAGAACATTTTCCCTGTAAGTTTCAATAATGCACATTTGTTCTTTTGTGGGCCTTGGGCTAAATCATTACTAGTTTTTATTAAAAACTAATTTTCAGAATTTTTTCAATTCCCCATCTGGAATATTATATGCTGAGCATGCATTTTTGTGTTGGTAGGTAACCCAAACACAATAATTACGTTGTCAAAAATTCATTGCCTTCTCCTACAGCAAAGGTTCACTATTTTACCTGATTAGTTATGTGTCAGGTACATTGTTGAGTCAGAGGTAGAAAATGTTTTCTCATTCTGTCTACTCTATGACAGAATGTTCCTATATGAGCGCTCACCTAGTTTTACACCATCTAGACAATACGCCTGATTTCTTAAAGGTATTCTAAAGTGAAAACATCATAAATGATTAAAATGAAAAAAAAAAGACCCTCTTTCATACATTTCTTATTTTTTCCTTCTGGTCATTTTTTGAAAAAAAAAAACAGACGTCTTTTTTGTTTTCTTTTTATATTTAAAAGTAAGTTATTAGTGAGATTAAGAAAGTTATAACTGGGACATCACTCATGAAGGGGAGAAGTGGAAGTTCACTACTCCGGGGGCGGGGCGAGGACTTGCCAGAGCTGTTGAGCTCTGGAATGCTAACTGTCCCCAGATGGGACTGCAGCCTCAGGAGCAGTGAGCTGAGGAATCTGGCTTGTCTTCATGGGAATGACTCTGTTCTGTATTTTGTGATGCTTCATTCTGTGAAATTAAATTAATTTGGAGGGTTAGTCATGGTTCGTCGTGATGCTTAGGGGAAACATAAACTGTCAAAGGCAGCTATGCTGTAATTTTTATTATCACTAGGACAGTTTTCTAACCACATAAAAGTCCTTGGGCCTTAAAATTAAAGTGAAGATAGAATGGCTTTTATGATTGAAGAAATGACTTAGGTTGTGTAACGCGGGCAGCTGAGCGTCACTGACATTTCACAAAATTAAGGGTTATGAATTGGAACTGGAGTATCCTGTCTAAACTTTACAACTGTGGAGGAGGAACTTGTTAGGTTTGGACTCTACAGTACTATACACTTGGAGAGACAGGAGTATCAGTCAGCGTGAACCAAACATTGGACTATAGCTCACCAATCATCAACAAGCAATCATTTTAACTATCTGCCCTTTCCCTTGTTGTTAATGTTTATTCTATGCATTGATATCCATTCATTCTTTATTTAAATATCTGTATTCACTCTATGTAAATATAGATTTGAACAATATGTGTGCATGCACACACATATGTAATGCACTGATAAAGATATATTCATGTATGTATGGGCATATGTGTACCTCATTCATTAGCACTTAGCTAATTTAATACACTTAAAAACCATTTCATACTAACGAGATAATAATCTTCCATACTCACGGAAATTGATTTTAGCAATGAAAAAAGGCACAAGTAGTCTAGTTCAGTGTGAGCAGGAATCGTTCATAGACTGACTGAAGGATGAGTAGGATCTTCTGTCTTCCCCATCTCTCTGAGTTATGATTTACAGCATCTGACAGGTAATGTGTGAAAAAGTGATTAGCACCGTCCTCATATTTAGATATTATTGACAGTATTAAATCTTACTTTGAAAGACTTTATAATAGGAGAATTAGCCTTTGGCAGGTGACACAATCATTTTTAAAGTGACTTTATCCTGAACTGTGTTAGAAGAAAGGCCTGATTTCTATTCATTCATAGAGTTTTGGTAATGTGTGATTGAATATTTCAACACTCCATTACAAGGCAGAGATTTAAAGAAAGTATTATTTTAATATTTTGGGGGAGGTGTGGGCAAAAATACAGAGGTCCTACTTGCAAGAGGTGTGTCCCTTCTACAGTGTGGACTCTGGGGATGTAACTGTGATCCACAGCATTGATGGAATTCTGGTTACCTGTCAAGCTTTCTCAAGAGCCAAGAGACTTTTCTTTAAAAAAAAAGTTTTGAAATGTCACCATGCTCTCAACATCCTTCATTTATAAAGTTAATAAAATTTTGTCTGACATCTATATATGAATGTTTCTAAATTATAAACAACTAGGCCGTGAAGTTCATAAGGATGTGCCTTGTAAGAATGAGTCAGTGGGCACGCCCTCTCTGAGAGATCCACCACAGAAGCATCTTATGAGGAAGAGAGGCTTTTTGTCCTCTGGGGGATGTCAATTGTGGTCAATACTAATGGATTTCACTTTATGAGAAGGTAAGGGAGATGCTACAGTGCTGAACCACAAGACAGCTGTACACACATGCTACACCATCATCTGCMYCAGTTTATAGTATAACTGAGTAGTTCAGCACAGTGGTGGAAGATGGAAGCCAGTTGGAATGAGGTCTCAGAGTATAAGTACTTCTGGCAAACACAGTTACTTCAGAATATTTTTTTGCTTTTCATGTTCAGTGTGTGAAAGACTTAGCTGACATGTGCCTTTCTGTGTGAATCCAGAAGTAATATCCCTTAACAACTTGAGATACATTGGCCTTCGCAGAGAATAAACATAACCATAACTGCCCCACTCCTCTTACTATGGTTCCAAGGAAAGTCTGATTTATGGCTCTGTCTCTGGTGTTGGAAAGAGGCCTCAGCCACTGGAAATCTCCAGAGTCCTGGAGARAGCTGAGGCCATGGTCCACCACACTTGTGGAGTTCCAAAGCCCCATTTTCTTTTGGCCAAGTCTAAATGTTAATGGTTTGCTGGGCTCTTACTTACTAATCCTAGCTCTGTTAAGAAGTGAAGGCTGATTTCTAAATGGTGTCTTTGAGATTTTAGATTAAATGCTCAGTCAGGATTTCTTTACAACATTTCCAGTTATCTGTGAATCTTATTTTCTGAAAAATAAGTCATTTGTTGCATTTCCCAGTTTTAAGTTTTGAAAACAATTACATACATTTTCTTCTCTATCCCTTCCCCTCCTCTTCCTTCCTTGTATCTCCTCCTCTTTTTTATTTTTTATTTTTGACTCCAAATTGTCCTCCTGTTCAGGCAGGCTATTGTCAGTTTTTCTTYTCATTTCCAAATGTGTACATGTTTAGATACTACATATTTTAGCCAGCCTCTTTTAACTATATGTTGGCAATTTTTGATATTTAGGTAGACACAATACCCTGAGGGGGCACCATACAGAAAGTAGGTTGGGATTTGAGAARATGCCCCAATTAACCTCCTGAAACTYTTCCTAACAAATATGAKCATCAGCCCCAGGGCCCCAGAGCTTATCCAGATACTTGTGCACAGTTATGTGAYTGGTTCATCACACAAAGTCTCTGACAAAGCCGTTTTACGCTWTTTAATTTTYGAATTTGTGTGTATGTATGTGTGGTGCTTGTATGAGTATGTATGTATRTGTGTKGGTGGATGTGCTTGGGTGTGTGCATGCGGAGCCCATGGGAGGRGATTCTATGTTGCCACAGTTAGTTTTTTCTCAACTTGGCACAMATCTATACATTCAAGAAGAAATCTCAACTGAGGAGAARCCTCCATCAGATTGGCTTGTGGGGTGCTTTCTTGACTGCTGGTTGATGATAAAGGAGACAGGCCTCCTGTACTGTCCCTGGACAAGTATAAGAATTCCCTGGGGTGTATAAGAAATACAGACGAACAAGCTGTGGAGAACAAGCCAGGTASCAGCATTCYCCTTGGTGTCTGCTTTAGTTTCTGCTTCCAGGTTCCTGCCTTGAGTCCCCACTTTGGCTTCTCTCAATGATGGACTAAATAATCTATARCCAAATAAACTCAATCYATGYTAAAGTTGCTTTTCATTATGATGTTTACTATAGTATTAGGTGTCCTCTAGTTAGATCTCACTGAACCCGGAGTTTAGCTTTGTTTGGCTGAGCATGTGTCCTCCAAAGCCCTAGTAATTCTCCTGGTCTAGCCATGGCCAGCCTCCYCACCCYATCCCACCCCTGTGTGCATGCACTGGGGTTACAGGTGTGTATGGCCATGTCTAGCTTTTATATGCGTGCTGGGGTTTAGACTCCAGGTTCTCATGCTTGTACAGTGCCCTAATTACCTAACCTAGGCCATCACTCCATCCCCACTTTGAGATGTTCTTCCATTTATATTTTATTTTTGATAAATTATTCCAGTGTTTTTCTTTTACAGGAGTGGAACAAGTGAATTTCTCTTTTCTATACCATTTCCATCCTTCTGTGTATTGCAGAGCTATACGGAGAAATGATCCTCAGTGTAAGACTTGTNGGTGCTTTAAAGCAGTGGTTCTCAACCTGTGGGTCACCACCTCTTGGCAGTTTTGAACAGCCCTTTCACAGGGGTCACATATCAGATATCCTCCATATCAGATATTTACATTATGATTCATAATTGTAGCAAAAGTACAGTTATGAGTTAGTAATGAAATAATTTTATGGTTAGGAGTCACCACAGTATGGGGACCTGTATTAAAGGATCTCACCATTAGGAAGGTTGAGAACTACTGCTCTAAAGTGTTTCCATCTGTTAAACTAATTTGAATTAGATTACTGGTTAGTAAAGTGACAATATAGAACTCAGCTACAGATTAGAGATAAAATTACCCACAATGAGAGTGTAATGGCAGAAATATTCTCATCATGTTTGGAATGGGTTGCTATACAACAGTTAAAACTATGCTTTAAAGAAGTTGAATAAAACTAAAAGTGTTACTAACTGCTTGGACAAACTCAAAGATGGTTGTTTGAAGTTTGATACTAAGGCAGAAAAGGGCCTCGTAAGGGGAAATGGATTTGTAATTWWAAAAAAAAGGACCAAGAATAAGATTTATTAGAGAGCTTTTTGAACAAACTATTTTTTTAAATATTTCAAAAAATTTAAAGACTAAAAGAAAATGATGCATTTTTAGGTGTATGAGATTTAAAATAGTGTGAAAATGTTTGAGATAAAATGGGCGAAGTTAAGCTACTCTGAGATATAGTCACAACATCTCTGGGGTTAATTTAACAAATCTGTAGACTTTGATGTTAATCTAACAACTGCTGGTTTCCACCAGGGAATTCCTCAGTGTGGTATGTGGATAGCCATGCGTGTTGGGGGCTGAGGGAAGATGCCAGTAAGATGCATCCAGCAACATGGGGTGCTACTGTATCAGGATTCCAATGTCGTCAATTCTTAGTTCAGTTAACTGGGCTTCCAACAATGTTTTTGCTTYACTTTCAGGCTGTCTTTAAAGAAATGGGTTTCCAATGCCTGTAGGGTAAGGACTAATAGTAAGAGCTTCAAAAGAGAGCTTTGGAAACACAGCACACTACTCAAGTACTGGGTATGCAATGGTGGTGATATTTGTCCTCCTATCCTTGGACTCAGTGATATTTCCAACTTTAGTTTTCCATGAGCCGCYATTTTCCTATCTGATGATGTCTAAAGTGACACTTCTGCATGTGAGAACATCTTGTTATGAAAGAACATTCAAAGAATTAATTGACAAACCACCACATTCTTCTTTACGTATAGTGTTGTCCAGCAAATACAGTAATTCTCCTCACTCAAGCAGCTGGTGGAGTGTGCCTTTGTAAGCACAGGCTTTAGAGAGACTCACACTTGTTAATTAAAAATTATGAAACATGTTCCTAGTTTTTTTTTTTAGGGGGGGTGATGAGCTTCCTTCATGGCTGTATTTCTTCTTTAGATGGATTTCTTCCATCTGGAAGAAAATAAGGACATTTTTTCAAAACAAGGGTATCCTAATGAAAATTTGAGGTCACATTTCACTGATTTGTAAACATCAGAAGTCTAAGGTACAACTTTTACTGTGTAAAGCATACCTTATTCATAGACTGTGCCTTCACAGTTTGTTTTAATTATGATGGAGATACAAATGAGGCAAGCGATTATGTCTTCTTTGGAATCCCAGGAGGAAACTCGTGCTGTGCTTCAGGTGTTTTGCTATGAATCATTGAGACTATTTGCACAAATCAGTGACATCATATTTTAATCCCATGGGATTTTACAGCGATGATTTATAATGTTGAGGTTAAAAGACTCATTTCAATAGAGCATTAAAATTACACATAAATATTCTATGAATTAAAAAAATAAGCCAACAAATTTACAACAAGTGCTTTCCACATACTGAAGAAATTATGTAAGGAAGTGACCTTTCTGCAGTTGATTTAGATACGTCCAGAGAATTAGATAATGTGGATAATGATTTCATAAAATATGCCTTCCGTACCCCAGAGTTTTCTCTGTCCCCGTTATTTTCCTTGAAGAAAATATTACTTCTGACAAGTATAGTTTATTACCCCTTCTATTTTCCTTCTCAGTTTGCATTTTCTTCTTTCTACTCTTGTAATCTCTTATCACTACTCAACCTTCCTAACTACTGAAGGATTTGTTTCGCTTACACCCAAAATATTGTCAAAAGTAAATACAT
>BDUI01021538.1:8651-18766 GCA_002335545.1 Apodemus speciosus
AAAACACATGTTGGAGAGGATGTGGAAAAAGAGGAAAACTCCTCCATTGCTGGTGGGATTGCAAATTGGTACAACCACTCTGGAAATCAATCTGGAGGTTCCTCAGAAAATTGGAAATAGATATTCCTGAAGACCCACCTATACCACACTTGGAAATATACCCAAAAGATGCCCTAACATGCCACAGGGGTACTGTTCCACTGTGTTCATAGCAGCCTTATTTGTGATATCCAGAAGCTGGAAACAACCTAGATATCCCACGACAGAAGAATGGATTCAGAAAATGTGGTTCATTTACACAATGGAATACTACTCATCTGTTAATAACAAGGACATCCTGAGATTTACAGGCAAATGGATGGATTTAGAAAATATCATCCTGAGTGAAGTAACTCAGACCCAAAAGGAAATGCATGGTATGTACTCACTAATAAGTGGATATCAGCAAAAAGAAAAAAGAGAGAATACCTGAGATACAGTCCATAGAACTCAAAAATCAACAAGCTGAAGTGCCCAAGTGAGGACACGTCAGTCCCACTTGCAAGGGAGAAGACAGCAATCACAAGTGAGGAGGGAGGGAGGACCCTGGGAAGAAAGTAGGCATGGCAGGGAAGAAGAGGGAGATGGGAGAGAGGGGAACCTGATCTGACATTTGGGGAGGGAAAAGGATTGAAGCCCTGGGGGCCAGCAAAAAGAATGGAAACAGGCAACCTCAGAATATAGGTTGGGGGAACCCTCCAGAATGCACCAGAGACCTGGGAGTTGAGATATTCACAGGACTAAAAGGAAGGGACCCTAGATGAAATGCCTGACAGTAGGGAGAGGGAACTTATAGAGCCTACCTCCAGCAGGAAGACAGGGCTTCAAATGAGTGAGAGAGGGCCCATCCCACAGTCATAACTCTGACCCATAATTGATCCTGTATGAAAGAATACAGGGATGGAAATTGGGAGGAAAAGAAGGTCCAGCAACAGATTCAAAGTGGGATCCAGTGCAAGGGGAGGTCCCAAGGCCTGACACTATTCCTGATGCTATAGAGCACTCACAAAAGGGACCTAGCATGACAGCACTCTGCACCCAACCAATGAACAGAGACGGCTGATCCCTGCTGCTGAATTAGGGAAGGCTGAATGAAGTTGGGGGCGACCCCGTAGGAGCACCAGCAGTCTCAATTAATCAGGACCCCCGGAATGTCTCAAACACTGGACCACCAAACAGGCAGCATATGACAGCTGATATGAGCCCCCTAGTACACATACAATAAAGGACTGTCGGGTCTGTGTTCAGTCAGAGGTGATGCTCCTAACCCTCAAGAGCCTGGAGGACCCAGGAGGTCAGGTGGGGTGGGGTGTAGGGATATCCACGTGGAGACAGGGGGAGGGGAAGAGGTATGGCATGAGGAACAGTCACAGGGTAGGCAGGGGTTGGCAGGGTGGAGAATAAAATATGGAGTATATAAAAATAATTAATTAAAAATTATATTAAAAATAATAGGAAAAGAAGAGAGTGAAGATTCCCAGCTCCAAGGACCTAAAAATGTCTTAAGCAAAATCATAGAAGAAAATTTCCCCAACCTAAAGCGAGAGATGGCCATAAATGTACAAGAAGCCAAATAGATTGGACCAGAAAAGAAAAATCCTCTCATCACATAGTAATCAAAATACTAAATGTATACAACAAAGAAAGAATATTAAACGTTGTAAGAGAAAAAGGTCAAGTAACATAAAATTGCAGACCTATTAGAATTACACCAGGCTTCTCAAAAGTCTATGAACGCCAAAAGAGCCCATACAGAAGTCATGCAGACCTTAAAAGAACAAAAATGTCAACTCAGGCTTCAATATACTTCAAAACTCTCAATCATCATAGATGAAGAAACCAAAACATTCCATGACAAAAGCAAATTTAAGCAATATCTATCTGCCAATCCACCCCTACAGAGGATTCTAAAAGGAAAACTCCAACACAAGGAGTGTACCTTCACCAAAGAGAAAAAAAAAGATAATTATCTAAGAACAAAATCAAAAGGAGAAAATCACATGTCATCTACAACAACAAATTTAACAGAAACTAAAATCATCCATCCTTAGTATTTCTCAATATCAACAGACTCAATCCCCCAGTAAACAGACATAAGCTAACAGACTGGATATGCAAACAGTGTCTAGCATTTTGCTCCATGCAAGAAACATACCCAATGACAAAGGCAGGCACTACCTCAGAGTTAAAGGCTGGAAAAAAGTTCCAAGCAAACGGTCCCAAGAAATAAGAAGGAGTTGCCATTCTAATAGCCAATAAAATAGACCTTCAACCAAAAGATTTCAAGGGAGATGGGGAAGGACACTTCATACTAATCAAAGTAAAAATCACCCAAGTGAAAAATCTCAATTCTGAACTTATATGCCCCAAATGTATGAGCATCCACATTCATAAAAAGAAACATTAATAAAGCTGAAAACACAATCATAGTGGAATACTTCAACACCCCACTCTCACCAATGAGCAGGTCATTGAAACAGATCTAAAGAGAGACACAGTGACACTATTAGAGGTTATGACCCAAATGCATTTTACAGATATATACAGAACCTTTTACACTAAAACAAAAGGATATACCTTCTTCTCTATAACTTACACTACCTTTTCTAAAGTTAACCACATAATCAGTCACAAAACAAGCCTCAATAGTTACAAGAAGATTGGAGCACGCCTTTAATCCCAGTACTTGGGAGACAGAGGCAGGCGGATTTCTAAATTCGAGGCCAGCCTGGTCTACAGAGTGAGTTCCAGGACCTCCAGAGCTACACAGAGAAACCCTGTCTCAAAAAACCAAAAAAAAAAAATTCCGTGCATCCTATCAGATCACCACAGATTAAGGATAGATTTCAATAATAAAAAGAAAACAACAGAAACCCCACATACCCATGGATAACTTGGTGAGGGAAGAAATAAAAAAAATGAAGTTTTAGAATTCAATGAAAATGAAGGCACAACATACCAAAATTTATGAAACACAATAAAAGCAATGCAAAGAGGAAAATTCATAGCACTAAGGGCAATAAATCTTTAAACTGAATTAAAGTACAGTAAATAAATGAGTCCATGTTTATTATAGTTATTAATAGCAGTCCTTGGCTTAGAGAGAATAAAAATACTTTCCTAAAAGATTTAGACTGCCAAAGCTGCTGATGGTTATCTAGAAAAGTAGCTTTTAGTTGAATGAAGATAGATAATTTTGGCTTCAAGGAAGATTTTACGAGAAGAAAGGGAAAAACATAAGGAGAGGAAGCAGAGAGGAAGGAAAGAAGGGAAGGAGAGAAGGGAGGAAGAAAGAAAAAGATTTTACTAGTTAGTTTTATTTTCCTTTGAAAGTAAAGAAGGATGCCTTTTCTGTATTTGAATTTCTTTATGTTTTTATTGGACATTTTCTTTATTTACATTTGAAATGTTATCCCCTTTCCAAGTTTCCCCCCTTCCAGGAAATCCCCTATCCCATGCTCCCTCTTCCTGCTTCTATAAAGGTGTTCCTCAAAACATCCCACTCCCACCTCTCCGCCCTCAATTCCCCTACACTGTGGCACCTATCTAGCCTTCATAGGACCAAGGACCTATCCTCCCATTGATGCCTGACAAGACAATCTTCTGCTACATATGTAGCTGGAACCATGTGTACTCCTTGTTTGATGGCTTAGTCCCTAGGAGCTCTGGGTGGGGGTCTGTTTGGTTAATATTGTTATTCTAGGTTGCAGCCCCCTTCAGCTCCTTCAGTCCTTTTTCAAACTCCTCCTTTGGGGACCTCGCACTCAGTCCAATGGTTCACTGTGAGCATCGACCTCTGTATTTGTCAGGCTCTGGCAGGGTCTCTCAGGAGACAGCCATATCAGGCTCCTTTCAGCAAGCATTTCTTGGCATCCACGATAGTTTTGGGGTTTGGAAACTGTATATGAGATGAATCCCCAGGTGGAACAGTCTCTGGATGTCCTTTCCTTCAGACTCTGCTCTACACTTTGTCTCCATATTTGCTCCTACGAGTATTTTGTTAACCTTCTCACAAGAATCAAAGTACCCACGCTTTGGTCTTCCTTCTTCTTGAGCTTCATGTGGTCTGTGAATTGTATCGTGGATATTCCAAGGTTCTGGGCTAATATCCCATTATCAGTGAGTGCATACCATGTGTGTTCTTTTGTGATTGGGTTGCCTAATTCAGTATGATATTTTCTAGTTCCATTCATTTGCCTAAGAATTTCTTGAATTCATTGTTTTTAAATAGGTGAGTAGTATTCCATTGTGTAAATGTACTACATTTTCTGTATCCATTCCTCTGTTGAGGGACATCTGGGTTCTTTCCAGCTCCTGGCTATTATAAATAAGNACATTTTCTGTATCCATTCCTCTGTTGAGGGACATCTGGGTTCTTTCCAGCTCCTGGCTATTATAAATAAGGCTGCTATGAACATAGTGGAGCATGTGTCCTTATTACATGTTGGAGCATGTATATGCTCATGTATATACTCTGGGTATATGCCCAGGAGTGGTATAGCTTGGTCCTCATGTAGTAATATGTTCAATTTTCTGACAAGCCACCAAACTGATTTCCAGAGTGGTTTTACCAGCTTGCAATTCCACCAGCAATGGAGGAATGTTCCTCTTTCTCCACATCCTTGCCAGTACCTGCTGTCACCTGAGATTTTGATCTTAGCCATTCTGACTGGTGTGAGGTGGAATCTCAGGGTTGTTGTATAATCGGATATTAGCCCTCTGTCAGATGTAGGATTGGTAAAAACCTTTTCCCAAACCACTGGTTGTGTTTTGTCCTATTGACAGTGTCCTTTGCTTTACAGAAGCTTTGCAATTTTATGAAGTCCCATTTTTCGATTTTTTTGTTTGTTTTAGAGCATAAGCTATTGGTATTCTGTTCAGGAAATTTTACCCTGTGCCCATGTGTTCAAACTCTTCTCTTTTATCCTCTTTAAGTTTTAGTGTATCTAGTTTTATGTGGAGGTCCTTGATCCACTTGGACTTGAGTTTTGTACAAGGAGATAAGAATGGGTCGATGTGCATTTTTCTACATGCTGACCTCTAGATGATCCTGCACCACTTGTTGGAAATGCTGTCTTTTTTCCACTGGATGTTTTTAGCTCCTTTATCAAATATCAAGTGACCAAAGGTATGCGGGTTCTTTTCTGGATATTCAATTCTATTCAATTGATCTTCCTCCCTGTCTCTGAACAAATACAATACAATTTTTATCATTATTGCTCTGTAATACAGCTTGAGGTCAAGAATGGTGATTTCCCCAAAAGTTCTTTTATTGTTGAGAATAGATTTTGCTATCCTGAGTTATTCATTATGCCACATGAATTTGCAAATTGTTCTTTCTAACTCTATGAGGAATTGATTTGGAATTTTGTTAGGGATTGCATTGAATCTATATATTGATTTTTGCAAGATGGCAATTTTTACTATAATAATCCTGCCAATCCATGAGCATGGGTGATCCATCTTCTCAGATCTTCTTCGATTTCTTTCTTCAGAGACTTGAAGTTCTTATCATACAGAACTTTCACTTGCTTGGTTAGAGTCACATCAAGGTGTGTAATATTATTTGTGATGATTGTGAAGGGTGTTGTTTCCCTAATTTCTTTCTGAGATTGTTTATCCTTTGAATAGGGCAAGGCTACTGATTTGTTTAATTTTATATCCAGTCACTTTGCTGAAATTGTTTATCAGCTTTAGGAGTTCTGTAGTGGATTTTTGGGGTCACTTAAGTAAATGATTATATCATCTGCAAATAGTGATATTTTGAGTTCTTCCTTTCCAATTGGTATCCCTTTGACCTCCTTTTGTTTTATAATTGTCTAATTGCTCTAGCTAGAACTTCAAGTGTCTTTAAACTGAATCAAAGTACAGTAAATAAATAAGTCCATGTTTATTATAGTTATTAAGAGCAGTCTTTGGCAGGGAGAGAATAAAAATACTCCTCTAAAAATATTTAGACTATCCAATCTGCTGATGGTTATCTAGACAAGTAATATTTAGTTGAAGGAAGGTAGAGAATTTTGGCTTCATTGATGATCATATGAGTAGAAAACAAAAAACATTAGGAGAGGAAGCAGAAATGAAGGAAAATAGGAAGGAAGGAAGGAAGGAAGGAAGGAAGGAAGGAAGGAAGGAAGGAAGGATGAAAAAATATTTTACTGGAGTCAGTTTAATCTTTCCTTTGCAAGTAAAGAAAGATGCCTTTGAGGTTCTGAAATTTCCGTGAATTCAGTGTGAACAGAAGTTCTCAACCCTTTATTCATGTCCCCTCTGTGGTCATAGGACTCTTAACAGGAGTCACCAAAGGCCATTTAAACAAGAGGTAATTATGTAATGATTCATAATCTTAGCAGAATTATTATGATGAATTAGCAATGGAAACAACACTACTATTGAAGTAACAAGAACATGTGAGAACATATTAAATGGTCACAGCATTATGACGACATATGCTTATTTTAGATACTCAACCACATATTTTAGACACTCAACCACATATTTTAGATACTCAAGCAAATTTTAATTCATGTTAGAAGCAAATCATTGGGCTGGAGAGATGGCTCAGCTGTTAAGAGCACTTACTGCTCTTCCAGAGGTCCTGAGTTCAAATCCCAGCAACCACCTGGTGGCTCACAACCATCTGTAACGAGATCTGATGCTGCTCTCTTCTGGTATGTCTGAAGACAGTGAAAATGTATTCATATATAATAAATAAACAAATCTTTAAAAATAAAAAATAAAAATAAACTAAACGCAAACCATGACCTTTGTGAGTTTTAGGCAAGTGATCTGCTAACTTAATTACATGCCCACATTTTGAATAGTTTTCAAAATAAAGAATCCTCTGTGCTACAAATTACACATAATTTTTAGAGCATGCTGTTTGTATACACACACTCAGAATTTAATCCAAGCACAGTTATCCTTATATGGTGTCAAGAAATCATTTCAGTTTTTGTGATACAGAAACGGCCAATACAAGAGTTAAGTAAACATTTCAGAAACAAGGTGAAAAGATCGTCAAATACTTCTTCACAACACTTCTAACCATCCCTAATGCATAAACTGTAAAGACTCTTAGAATATCATTCTCTAAGTATCAAGTTCACATTGAACGAAAGGATAAAGTAGCAAAACGTAAACTTCAGCTAGCCAAGAAAAAATGATGGTAACCCTGAATGGTCAGGTTGAAACATAGTGGAGCCGGAGCGGGAACACTCTCAGCCACAGCCCACCATCTCCAAGCAGTGCAGGAAGCCAGCTACACATACCCAGCAGACAGCGAGGAAGAGGCACCCTGCACAGGTGAGACCGGCCCTGCAGTCTGGAGGCCTCTGGCAAGAGCCTTTTGGTTTCCACCTCTGGATCAGGAACATCTTCTGCCACAGTGCGCCATCTCCAAGCAGTGCAGGAAGCCAGCTATACACCCAGCAGCCAGTGAGAAGGAGACGGTCAGCACAGCCTGCATCCAGAGCTGATCAGGGCCACAGAGCTACATACCCAAATACAACTACAAGAGAGTGGGTCTTGGCCGCCATCTTTGCTTCTGTGACTGTGCAACAGATTGGTAGGCAGGTTTCACCAGAGTAGAGGATCACTTGGGACACACCACACCAGGAACCCACCTGCACCCAGAAACTCTGCAGCACCACAGCAATTTGTGCCAGGGGAAAGCAGCTCACCAAGGGTTGCTGAGATAGGCCTGCAACACACAAAGGAGATTTAAGCTCCAGCCAATAACAGCAGGCCCAACTACCACCAGAGATAACCAGAGGGCAAAAGGCAAATGTGTGAATGTTGCTAACAGAAATCAAGGCTATATGGCACCATCTGAACTCAATTCTCCCACAATAGCCAAGTCCTGGATACCCCAACACACCATGAAAGCAAGATTTGGATTTAAAATCACAGGTCATGATACTGGTGGAGGGCATCATGGAGGGCTTCAAGAAGGACATAAATAACTCCCTTAAAGAAAGAGGAGAACACAAGTAAACAGGGAGAAACCCTTGGAGAACTAAGAGAAAACACAATAAAACAGGTGAAGGAATTAAACAAAGCCATCCAGGATTTAGAAAAGGAGGTAGAAACAATAACGAAATCACAAAGGGAGACAAATCGGGATATAGAAAACCGAGGAAAAAGGTCAGGAGTCGCTACACAGAGAAACCCTGTCTCAAAAAAAAACAAAACAAAACAAAAACATAAACAAGACAAGAAGTCAGGAGTCATGGATCCAAGAATCAACAACAGAATACAAGAGAAAGAAGAGAGAATCTCAGATGCAGAAGATACCATAGAAAGCATTGATACAATAGTCAAAGAAAATGGAAAATGCAAAAAGCTCCTGACCCAATATATAAAGGAAATCCAGGACAAAATGAGAAGACCAAACCTAAGGATTATAGGCATAGAAGAGAGTGAAATTTTCCAACTTAAAGGGCCAGCAAATGTCTTCAACAAAATTATAGAAGAAAACGTCCCTAACCTAAAGAAAGAGATGCACATGAACATACAAGAAGCCTACAGAACTCCAAATAGATTTGACCAGAAAAGAAATTCCTCCCCTCACATAATAATTAAAACACCAAATGTACTAAACAAAGAAAGAATATTAAAAGCAATAAGGGGAAAACTCAAGTAACATATTAAGGTAGACCTATCAGAAATACACCGGATATCTCATCAGAGACTATGAAAGTCAGAAGAGACTGGGCAGACCTCATGCAGACACTAAGGGAACACAAATGCCAACCCAAACTGCTATATCCAGCAAATCTCTCAATTACCGTAAATGGAGAAACCAAGATATTTCATGACAAAAACAAATTTATGCAATATCTTTCCACAAATCCAGCCCTTCAAAGTATAATGAATGGAAAATACCAACAAAGGGAGGGAAACTACACACAAGATAAAGCAAGAAAGCAATCTTCTTTCAACCAACCCAAAAGACGATAACCACACAAACATGAACATTACATCAAAAACAGCAGGAAGCAACAATCACTATTCCTTAATATCTCTTAACATCAATGGACTCAATTCCCCAACAAAAAGACATTGAATAACAGACTGAATTCATAAACAAGACCCAACATTTTGCTGCATACAGGAAATGCATCTCAGTGTCAAAGACAAACACTGCCTAAGAGTAAAATGCTGGAAAACAGTTCTCCAAGAAAATGGTCCCAGGAAACAAGCTGCAGTAGCCAATCTAATATCAGATAAAATAGACTTTCAATCAAAAGTCATCAAAAAAGATACAGAAGGACACTTTATACTCATCAAAGGAAAAATCTACCAGGAAGAACTCTCAATTTTGAACATCTGTGCCCCAAAAACAAGGGCAACTGCATGCATAAACAAAACCTTACTAAAGCTTAAAGCACACATCGCACCCCCACTCAATAATTGTGGGGGACTTAAACATCCCACTCTCTTCAATGGACAGATCAGGAAAACACAAACTAAACGGAGGCGCAGTGAAACTAACATAAGTTTTGAACCACATGGATTTAATAGACATCTATAGAACATTTCATCTTAAATCAAAAGAATATACCTTCTTCTCAGCATCTCATGGTACCTTCTCCAAAACTGACCATATAATTGGTCACAAACCAGACCTCAACAGATATAAGACAATTGAACTAATCCCCTGCCTCCTATCAGATCACTATGGAATAAGGGTGGTCTTCAATAGCAACAAAAACAGCAAAAAGCCCACATACACATGAAAGCTGAACAAGTTTCTACTCAATGATATCTTGGTCAAGGAAGAAATAAGGAAAGAAATAAAAGACTTTTTAGAATTTAATGAAAATGAAGGTACAACATACCCAAATTTATAGGACACAATGAAAGCAGTGCTAAGAGGAAAACTCATATCTCCGAGTGCCTACAAAAAGAAGCTGGAGAGACCATACACTAGAAGTTTAACAGAACACCTGAAAGCTTTAGAACAAAAAGAGCCGGGCGTGGTGGCACACGCCTGTAATCCCAGCACTTGGGAGGCAGAGGCAAGTGGATTTCTGAGTTCGAGGCCAGCCTGGTCTACAGAGTGAGTTCCAGGA
>BDUI01021539.1:4994-16447 GCA_002335545.1 Apodemus speciosus
ATCATCATCATCATCATCATCATCATCATCATCATCATCAGTAGTAGTAGTAGTAGTAGTAGTAGTAGTAGTAGTAGTAGTAAGTATACTCCAGAAGAGGGTATCAGATTTCATTAAGGTTGATTGTGAGCCACCATGTGGTTGCTGGGATTTGAACTCGGGACCAGTCAGTGCTCTTAACTCTAGCCCTCAAGATTTATTTATGTTTGAGGACAGTACACTGTCACTGTCCTCAAACACATCAGAAGAGGGCATCAGACCCCATTACAGATGGTTGGGCGCCACCATGCGGGATTTGAACTCAGGACCTCTGGAAGAGCAGTCATGCTCTTAACTGCTGAGCCATCTCTCCAGCACCATGATTCAGATTTTCAAAAGGGTTATTTCATTTTGAGTTATGTGTGTGTATAAATGTCCCTCTTCCCTGTAGAGGACTGAGGCTGGCCTGGAGGTGGGCTGCTTCTAATAGGTATTTATTTGCCCTTTCTTGCAAAAACAATCCAAAAGTTTGTTACCAACTGGTTCGCTGGTTGTTTGTGTCAAAGCCTGTTACTGTGAGATAATTATTTCTTTTGGACCCAACTGTTGAAAACTGTATTTTAGGGCCTGAGTATGAGATGTGCAGAATTGTGTGAACAGTGACCTACTTGCCTTTTAAAACTGAGTTGTTTTAAAGTTGAAGCAAGCCTCCTGGCCAGGCCTGCCTGTAAGTCACTCTACAGCAGCAGCAGCAGCAGCAGTTCTCAATCTTTGGGTCATGACCCCACTAGGGGTTGGATGACCCCTTCACAGGGGTCACATATCAGGTATCCTGCATATCATGTATGTTTGTTACTATCCATAACAGTAGCAAAATTACACTTATGAAGTAGCAACCAAAATAATGTTGTGGTTGGGGGTCAGTGCCACATGAGGGACTGTGGGAAGCTGAGAAGCACTCGTCTATGTCTAATCTGTCAGTGTCAGGGCATGGTCGGTGTCCTGTCAGTAGTCAGGGTGTTTAGATGTCTGCATGGTTGCTGCAAGAGAAAGGGAAGGGACAGCGGATGTGGGGCGGCATTGTTTTGTTTTTTTTGTTTTGTTTTCCTGTGTCATAGAATTTTGAGCCTATAATTTTGAGAACAAGTCCAGACCAAATGTCAAGACTACCATCTCTGTTTGGTGGTTAATAACCATTTACAATGGGATCTGATGCCCTTTTCTGACATGCATGGTATATGCAAATAGAGCATGCATACATAAACAAATAATTTTTAAAAATTATTCATTTTTAAATAATTTAAAAATTATTCATTTTAAATAATTTAAAAATCATTCATTTTTAAATGATTTAAAACTTATTAAAAATTTCATTTAAATAAATTTATTTCATGTATGTGAGTATACACTGTCACTGTCTTCAGACACACCAGATGAGGTCATGAGATCCCATTACAGATGGTTCTGAGCCACCATGTGGTTGCTGGGAATTGAACTCAGGACCTCTGGAAGAGCAGTCAGTGCTCTTAACTTCTGAGCCATCTCTCCAGCCCTTCCTTTTGTTGTTGTTGTTGCTAATTTGTTTGTTTTTGCTTGTCTACTCTTTTATAGCCAGGGTCTCATGTAGCCCGGGCTGGTCCCAAACTTTGCCAGAGATAATCTTTAATTCCTATTTCTTTTGCTTCCTCCTTCCAAGTGCTCAGATTACATGTATCTTCCACTCAGCTCCCCCCTTGAGATATAAACTGGCATTCCTTCACAGCGCACCGTAGAATTTTTGTAATCACGCTTGCTGAGATATGGCGTTTTTGTTACACTTCATTCCTGTGATGGGCAAAGATCTCAGGAGCAGAACTTTGGAGACCTTACAGAGGGGGATGGGAATGAACTACTCTTGTTAAAACAAGCTGGCCAGTGGGTGGTAGGTAAGCTACCAGGAGAGATTTATGAGCAACATCCTGTTCTGGAACCACTGCTGGGGACAGAAGAGGGAGAGCAGCTGCTACGTAAATCAGGAGGCAGCTCTGGCATGGATGCCGGCCGCGAGAGCCTGAGGGCCACCCCTTGGTGGTTGGTATTCTGCGAACCACATGGCCGAGGACACACCGTGGGTCCAGCTCTTGAGTCCACACGGGTGTTGATGCTGGTTAGGTGGGTCCCTTTCCCCAAGGAGAAGACAAAGAGACAAATGCTACTGTGGCCAGAGCCACCTGTAGTCTTATAATTGCTTCCTGAATTGTGAAGAAAAGGGAGAGGTGAGCCACTTGGGAGGGAGGGGGAGACCGTGAGTGCTGTGCCGGGTCTGATATCAACCCTTCCCTCCCAGGTCACCTGCTTTGTTCCTTCCATAGTTTGCAACATCTTTGACTTAGCAGCAGGGCAGGTGTGAAACCTAACATCTTGATGGGAGGGTGAAGCCTTGACCTGAGCCGTCCTTCCTTCAGTGAAGACAGATCAGTCCTTCAGCAGAGTGGATTCTGGGAACGTGGCTCAGCAGTTGAGAGCGCTTGCTGCTCTTTCAGAATCAAGAGTCCAGCTCTCAGAGTCCGCCCCAGCCTGGAACACCAACCCTGAAAGGACCTGCGTCTCAGGCCTCCATAGGCACTGTGCCCATTCAGAGTAGCAGGCGCCATAAATGGGTTTTTTACCTTTAGAAAGGGATGAGGTTGGAATGCAGCTGGATTGGCCAGTCCAGCACGCACGGAGCCCTGAGTTTCATTCCTAACATTGTATAAGGTGGGTGTGGTGGTGCCCCTGGGGTGGCAGCTGGAGCCACGGCCCATCTGCACCTAGTTCTGGGCTGGCCTAGGATTCCTGGGGTTCTTACAGGTAAATATATAAGATCACACCCCGTGTATGAAAGTCTACAAATTAAAAAGGGAAGGATTGTGATTTTTGGCAGAAACAAGGTAATTTTCTTACACCAGGTGTCATGATGCATGCCTTTAACCCCAGCACTCAGGAGGCAGAGGCAGGGGGAACCTGTGAGAATCATAGCCAGGAGAGCTATTATTTCAGGATAGCCAGGGCTACGCAGGGAAATTCTATCTTGAAAAACAAACAAAACAAAAATATTATTTCATTCTAGATAAGTGTTCATATCGTGGGTTTGGGGGTAGAGTCATTCAAGTTGTTTAATATAATTACCCCCCCCCCATTTATATACTCAAAGAGTCAATAATTGTATGTTTTTAGGTTGTGGATAGGGATTTGTTTTATAGATAAATCTATGATGCTACTCAACTAAAATATTTTTACACTGGGTTCCATTATCAGTACCAAGTGCATATCTACACATACACGTGTGTGCACACATTCTCAAATGTTATTTAATAAATGTCAAAGGTGAAGTGTTTATTCTTCTACTCCTTTTAGAAAATGAGAATGTTATTCAGTTACTGTCTGTATTGTCGCAGATAAAACCCCAAAGGAGAAGCTCTTTTTGTCTCAGAGTTCTCACCGCTTGGTGGCTTGGCCCCTGTGGCAGTTCAGTATGTCAAGGTTGGTTCAGTTTGCACATGTAGGAGGTTTGCTCACCCCATGTTGGCTCGAAATCCAAAGAGGCAGACTGAGACTTGAGCCCCAATATCCTTTTTAAGGGCACACCCAGGGACCTTCCCGACTCTGTCCCGTTACCACCTCTCAGTAGCTCTGCGGGTGAGGTGGAGTGTCCCGTAGCTGAGAGCGGCAGAGTGGCATTGAGACTAGAGATAACCTTGAGGAAGGGACCTTGGGTCCCCAGACTAGGTAGGATGTAAGGGTCTGTAGGAGCTTTGTTAACAGGGCGTGGAGGCCACTAGGTTTCTTCCGAGAGGCAGCATGTCTGAGCAAGCCTTATCCTGTAGTAGGCGGTGGGGAAACCCCCTTGCAGTGGATGAGAGTATACTTCCTTCTTACATTACAGAGAAAATGGAAGTAAGAGATGGAAACCAACCATTCCGGGGTTGGGGCTGGCTCTGTGTTCCCGGAAGTCCTTGTCGTGTTTTGTAACAGGGTAGGAGGGGGAGCACCTTAGCAGTCTGGCCAAGGCGTTCTAAGGAATCACCACCATGTGACAGGCCTAGCAGGAGAGGAAGCTTGCTGGGCAGTGGTGGCGCTCACACTTGGGTCCCAGCACTTGGGAGGCAGAGGCAGAGAAATGTGGGGAGGGGATGGGAAGGTACAGAGAAGGACAGAAAGAGAGAGACTAAGGGGCCATCTGGGAACATGTGGGAACAGAAAGAGGATGGACTGATGGACAGACAGACAGACATAGTTAAGAACAGTCTTATGCCTAGCTCCTGGCTGGTACCCTGCAGGCAGTGAGGCAAGCTGTAGCTAATGGGCAGTCTAGAGGAATTCCAGCATCCCTCCGTTTTTTTTTTTGTTGTTGTTGTTGTTGTTTTTGTTTGTTTTTTTAAATAAAGTAGGGACTGGAGAGATGGCTCAGCAGTTAAGAACACTGACTGATCTTCCAGAGAGGCCCTGAGTTCAATTCCCAGCAACCCCACGGTGGCTCACAACCATCTGTAATGGGATCTGGCGCCCTCTTCAGGCACACAGGTGTACATGCAGGCAGGGCACTCATACATTAAAACGAATTTTTAAAAACAGGAGAAATGACAAAGGGGTGATTGGGGCAGGAGTGGAGTGTGTCCTTTAACTATTTCCTGCTGACTTCTGGACAATGGTTGTTTTTGGAAAACCTAAGAAAATTGGGATGTTGGTTACGTCCTGGAAGAGAGCTGGCAGTTTCATTGCTGTCYAGGGTCTGTGGGACCATCTGCAGCTAGGAAAGTACAGGCCCAATAGAAGCGAGCGACCGGGACGGTAGACCAGAGCACCTCTGGGTTGCTTCTCTGGAGCTGTCCTGGGTGTAGATTTTGACTTATTAGAGGCAGAAAATAAAGTTAAGCAGGCTCGGGAGAAAACCTTTTTCTTGGGTATTTATTTGTAACCCTTAGGCCCATGGTCTTGATGGTTAGGGGAGGAGAGTCCCAAAACTAGGGAATTGGTGGGGGGAATCCCATCCTCTGGAAGAGGCAACAGATGGGAAATTTAGGGTATTGATTGACAGGGGTACTTATCTGGATGAAGTCCACTTGACTCATGAAAGGTAGATCCGAGGGGGCTTTCTGAGGCTTACCAGAATCTTTTGAAGTTTACCAAAGAGGTGAATTTGTTAACTTCATGGATAGTCTTTAAGGTGAGCTCAGGGAAGATTAAAAGAACCAAAACCTCGCCTGGAGCAGAGGGGTAAGAGGAGCTCTCCTCTTCTATCCAGAATATGCAGCGCACATAAACTTAACATAATGAGAAACAGTTTTAAGTTTATCTTTAAAAGACAATCAAAGGAAACTTAAAATCTTGACCTTGTGACTCTGATAGTTGGTTGCAAACTGAGTAGGTCCTGGCGGACCGTGGAGACCGGCTTGTAGTCACCTAGACTGAGTTCCTGCCTAGGGAGAGAAGCCGGTGGTGATCCGGAAGAGGCGTCTGGATCACAGTCTTCTATTGCATGAGTAATCTGTTACATCTGAATGTCTCCCAGGTCACGTAGTGGCCTCAGCTGCAGGAAGCTGGAGGCATAGTTGCAACTACTCTGACTAAGCTAGAAACAGAAAGGTAACCCCTGGCCCATACTGCGCCCAAGGCGTTAGAAGCAAGACACATTCGCAAGTATAGATTTCCAAGAATTAGTCTGGGAGAAAGTATGACTACATCTTCCTTTCATAACTAACTGCAAGTAAGCGACACGCTTGTGACTGATTGGTTTAAGAAAAACGTTAATAGAATGCATTTTATTAAGATGTACTTACTATTTGGGGCTGAAGCCCTGAGTTCAATGCCTGGTACTGCCTACAGACTGGGTGTGTTGTCCTATAATTCCCAGCACTCTGGAGTTAGAGGTTGGAGGACCAAAAGCTCAAGACTTACTTGAATATGTAGTAAATCTGAGGCTAGCCTGGGCAATTAAAAATAAAGCACTATTTCTTTGTTTGCTTTGAGACTTTAGTACATAGCTCTGGTAGGCTTCGCACTTAGAGACCTACCTACCTTTGCGTCCCTAATACCTGGATTAACAGCGTGCACCCCACCCAGCAATACGGCTTCTTTTTAAAGTGGTCACTGGACAGGGTAACTCAGCATTAACTTGCTAACGGATGGCCTTGAGTGTGCTGAGTAGCCCAGGCTGGTATTACTGGCATTCTCACCATGCCTGGTCTGCAAATTTTAATTTAGATGATATCTCCTGGTCTTTGCCTAACTAGGCCTGGGCTAGTCTCTCGAGAAAAGGAAGTTAAAAAAGTGAAGGAATGTGGGAGGAAAACAGAGATAACAACCCTGGCTCTGGGAGGGTTCAGTGTCAAAGGCTCTTGACCTTGGTCACGGGTCTGTGAGGAGCGCAATGGGAAGCGTTGAAGACCAGAGGGTGGCAAGTCCTCCGGAGTTAACTTGGCAGGGTCTTGGTGTAGTGGATCAGCCCTGGTGAAGATGGGAGACTGGTTAGGTCAGGTCCAGCACCCGCCCATCACACCTGGCCGCCCTGCTCCGCCGGGAGGGGTTTGAAAAGTGTGGCTTCCAGGTGATGGACCAGAGGAATAACCTGCAGAACTGCTTGATAGTTTGTGTTTCACCTTGGCTTCCTCCCTCAAACTCTATCCCCCGCCCCCACACACACACCTTAAATTCCTGAGACAAGGTATGCATTTAGCGCTGTTGTTGAAAACTTTATACGTGTACGTAGCCTTTCCTTATTTCTGGGTGCAGACTGACTTGAAATGAGAAAGGGGACATCTGAGGAGCACACTGGCTTGGAGGTTTTCTTTGGGACCCTCTCAATAGGAGAGTTGACGCTTTCCTCACTGAAGCTGTATGGGCCGTTGAACACCTGCTGTGTCAGGAGGAGCTAAAGAGATAAAACCTGATTGCCTCGGGTCAGGATGATCTGAAGATATATCTCAGGGCTGGGTAAGCTCCTGAGGCATAGCAGCTTAGGGGAGAGGCGAAGGCAAGAGATCCAACCTATGCTATAGGCCAGGCTGGAGGACACTCTGGCTATACCTGTCACAAAAACAAGCAGCCGGATGATGCTTTCTATTTTGCCCAGTCTATCTACCCTTCGAACTCCTGACATCCCCGTGGACACACGGGAAGGGGAGGGAATCTCTCTCCCAGAGTCTGCTTGAATTCTCTTGGTAGACTTGGACTCTACCACACTAAACAGTTAACTGTGTTTCATTGCATAGAGACAATATTTTTTTTAAAGATACTTCAACTAAGAATGTTAAATAGCAATCAAATATGTATAAGTTGCCGTTCAGTTTAACCTTACTCCCCACTCCTATCTGAAAAATCTTGAACAAGATTGTGGACATTGTTTACAGCTAAAACTTTGTCTTAACTCCCTTGTAACCCAGTACTGTAAGTTTTCTTTCCATCCTTGTGACTCAGGGTTTTATCTTATCAGCCTGTTTTCCTATCTAGGAAAACAATCCTAGGATCTCATATGCCAAAAGAAGAAGAGGGAAAAAAGCCCTTAGAAACACTGAAGAGTAGGCAGGGCATGGTGGTGTGTGTCCTTAGTTCCTGGACCCAAGGCCAGAGGCAGGCAGATGGATCTCTGAGGATTTGAGTATATGATTCTTTCTCAAGACAGGGTTTTTCTGTGTAGCCCAGGCTGGCCTTGAATTTAGATCCACCTGCTTCTACCTCCCGAGTTCTGGGATTAAATGCGTTCATCCCAGGCCCGACTGATGGTCTTTTTTGTTTGTTTTTCGAGACAGGGTTTCTCTGTGTAGTCCTGGCTGTCCTCGAACTCACTCTGTAGACCAGGCTGGCCTCAGAAATCTGCCTGCCTCTGCCTCCCAAGTGCTGGGACCGACTGTTGGTCTTTATATTGAGTTTCTACTATCTAGAGCCCCTTAATGAGATGGTGTGTCCGAGCTGGTCCTCATATTGAGTTCCTGACTTACGCAGAACCACATGCTGAGACACAGTACAATTATTTTCTCAGCAACAGTACAACTATTTTTTTTCAATAAATAACTGAGCCAGGCAGTAGTGACAAACACACACACACACACACACACACACACACACACACACACCTTTAATCTTAACACTCGGAGTCAAAGACTGGCAATTCTCTGAGTTCAAGGCCAGCCTGGCCTACAGAGCAAGTTTCAAGATAGCCAGGGCCACACACACAAACCTTGTCAGGGTTAGGATTAGGGTAAGAAACTAAAATGAAACAAAACCAACATCGCTTCCTTCTGTCTTATCTTGAAATGCGTTTTTCTTTCTAAATTTAAAAATTTTATTTTATGTGTTATGAGTGTTTTGTATGTATGTATGTATGTATGTATGTATGTATGTATGTATGTATGTATGTATGTATATGTATTGCCCGGTGCCCACAAAATGCCATAAGAGGGCATCAGGTCCTCTAGAATTGGAGTTCTGGTGGCTGTAAGTTACCATGTGGGTGCTGGGAACTGACCAGATCCCCGGAGGAGCAACTGACTCTTAGAGTGTCTCTCCTGCTCCAGCCCCCTTTAAGAAGAACCAGCCTTATGAGGAAACCTATGATCTAGGGTTAGGTGCTAAAAATAAAATGGATATAAACCAGACCCATGGCCTACTGCTTCCGTGGGAGAGTCAGACAGCAACACTTTGCAGCTGACCTAATGAAGGGTCGGTGCTCTTCAGCTCTGGTGAGCTTGTCCCTACCTCCACTGGGCAAAACCAATCGGGGCGAACTAGTTGGAAGGATAGAAAAGTCAGGTTTAGATGAAGAGGTGACAAGAGGAAAGCATTGTAGGCAATTATCACAGGGTGGGTAAAGCAGCCCTGGAGGAGATAGGAGGGAGAAGACTCCTGCAGGGTGGGGTTCAGTGCTGTGAGACAAAGAGGGCGGGCAGTGGCCAAAAGATAAAAATAAAATAAATATAAATAAATAAATAAATAAATAAATAAATAAATAAATAAAGTGGTTTCTCTAGCTGCCCTGCAAAGGGTTTGGTGTCACACAGAGGCCCGGCTTTACAAATGTGTTCCCAGAATCTGAGAGTTCAGTGTGTTAGTGCAGAACCCAGAACCCACTAAATCCTTGGCTGACTATTGTCACAGCCTGTAGCGCGCTCTTGCCTAATCAGTGGGCGAGGTTAGGGTTGTTTTGTTTTCCCAGTGTCTCCCAGCTTCACGACGATTCTTATCTGTAACCCTGAGACTGTGATAGCACCACATAGATCTGTGCTCTGACGTTGTTGGAACATCGTCTAGCACGCAGCCACTTCCCAAGAAATGTTCTGGGCATCGCACTGAAATGAACCTGGGCCTCCTGCACTGCCTGCCGTGGTAGCCATGAAGCAGCCTTTGGGCTTCTCAGTTTTAGAGGGACCGAGAGCGCACCCTGTTAGGCTGCCGAGGGCTGGAGCTGAGTTTCTGTGTGTTCTCTGGCCTCGCCCTTTCCTTTGCCTCCTGCATAATTACCAGTTCCCTCACCCGAGTTCCCACAGCCGTCCCAACTCCGTGGCGTTTTCCCACTGTATTTTACAGCATGTGCTTCTTGTTCAAGACCGAGCCCCTTGGGGTGTTACGGACTGACTGCGTTAGTCATCTTCACATCTCACTGCCAAAAGAATGCTGAGCGCTGGCACATTCTGGGCACTTGATAAATGTTTGTTGAATTCATTTGAAAGGTTTGCCAGGGAGTTGCCCTAACTTATAATTCAGGAGAAAGGTCCTTCTGAGGGAGAAGTCTGGGCCTGTTGCTATGGGAGGAGTTCTCACCCTTTCATGCAACAAGTATTTATTGGGTGCCTACTGCGCATGGCGTTGTGGGGGATACTGGAGATGAGTCACGCTCGCACTCTGCCCTGGGTTGTGTTGGCTCTGATAGTCTCTATCAGTGTGCTGGAGGCGGTAAGTGGTTGCTGATAGGCGCACTGAAGTGGTTTCCTTGTATTGGAGTTTTGTTTGGATGTGTAATTACTTTGATCAAAGAATCTTGGAGTTGTTGGGTTCCCCCCCCCCCCCACCGCTCATTTCTCAGGTTTCCTTTTTATATCATGGCAGAGCCTGTCTGCTCAGTTGCCCAGGGCTGACTGACAGCACAGTTAAGCTTGTCTGTTGGATTTTAATCCTGAGTGGTTACAGCTCCATCTGTGTGAGTTGTAGAGATATGCCCTTTGTCTTAGCCAAAATATTTTCTAGTACAATATTTCTGGGATGTACTCCATAGCCATTTGGTCAGAGGTGCCTGGTCAGGCGGCCTTTATTACAGCTGTTTTGAATCTTTTGGCCGATTTGGCTCTGGGTTTGTTTGTTTTCTTCTCTCTCTAATTCTCTGGCACCTTCACATGCTCCTACCCACCCCATTTAGCTGGAAAAGGCCAGCTCATTCTGTTTGACTGTAATGCTTTGCCCAGATGAGTTCTAAAAACCAGGAAACTCTCCCTCCTTTAGCCAGGGGTTTTTCTCCTGTCAGGCTTGCCTCAGGCCCTCCCTACTCTGGTCAGGGACTGTTGAACTCTTCCACTCTGGAATCCTATGCAGCTGTGCCTCCTTCCAGTGTTAGCACGTGTTCAAGTCCTGGTACACCAAAGCCCTCAGTAAATATGCATGGATTAGTCAGGTTGATAAGCATGAAGTGTGTGGCCAGCAGGAGTGTCTCCAAACTACCCAAGTTTCTAAGGAGGATAGTTAATAGTTATCTGTGAAATTTTTATTTGATAATTTCTAAGATATTCTACCTGTCAGTTATTGTTTTATTTTATTTTTGGTTTTTCCAGACAGAGTTTCTCTGTATAATAGCCCTAGCTGTCCTAGACTTTGTAGACCAGGCTGACCTCAAACTCAAAGATCCCTCTGCCTCAGCTTCTCAAATGCTGGAATTAAAGACACCACCGAGGGCCCAGATACCTGTCATCGTTAAAGTGTCAATTTAATATGGAAAAGACCATTAGTAAGACATGGTAGACTAGACTGGCACACTCCTGGAGTTTGACAGCATTGACTGTGGCAGAGGCTGGAGGGGAAGGTGCTGTGTGGGTGATAGGAACAGTACTACCTAGCTCAGCGACAGTGAAATCCCTCTGGTCTCTGGTCTGTTTCTTGCCATCTTCAGAGAGATAAATGCACTGCTCTGTGTTGATATGTTGACCTATTGGGTCAGACCCTCGTGACAAATAGTTGATTAAATGCCCTACCCCTCAAACAAATCTCTGGTAATAAGAGACAATGGATTATAGGGAGACCTATTAACCCCATTTTAGAGKATCCTGAACACAACAGCTACATTGGAAAACTAACTGGACAGTTTGTGCTGTGAATGGAAATAGGTTTTCTTTTCTTTTCTTTTTTGTTTTTGTTTTTTTGTTTTTGTTTGTTTTTGTTTGTTTGTTTTTCGAGACAGGGTTTCTCTGTGTAGCCCTGGCTGTCCTGGAACTCACTCTGTAGACCAGGCTGGCCTCAAACTCAGAAATCTGCCT
>BDUI01021547.1:19940-30215 GCA_002335545.1 Apodemus speciosus
AGAGAGAGAGAGAGAGAGAGAGAGAGAGAGAGAGAGAGAGAGAGAGAGAGAGAGAGAGAATTGATTCATGAGCCCAGTTACAGAATGGGAATGGGTTAAGGACCTGGCTAATTTCTGCTGTGGGCCCCAGGTCAATGCTATGGATGGGGCTAGTGGATCCTCACTGGTAGCAACTCACTACAATTCAATGGGGAGCTGGGACTGTCCCCACAGTTAAGTGGAGGAGGAACAAGTCATGCTTTCTGGCAGAACAGACTTCAGGGCGACCCAGTAAACAGGGCAGATGTGAGGCACCAGGCCACCTTGCACAGGACACACACAGCTGCCTCAAATGAAAGGCAGTGCGGGCCACTGGCTCAGAAGTCCTGGCCCAGAATTCCTGGCCGGGTACTGTCTCCAGAAATAGCCCTAAAGTGGGGGGGATATTTCTGTAACCAGAGAGGCCAGAGCCACAGGGAATTGGCCTCCAGGGTACTTGTATTGAGCCAGGGACCCAGCTTGCTTAAGGTCATGGCGGATTCAGAATCCAGGCCCAGATCAGCACCTCCCAGTGACCTTGGAGTCTGAGAATTCACCATACTTAAAACAGGCTCTTCCTTGATAATTCATGGGGAGAATTATAGAAGGGCTTGCCAGGCAGTGGTGGTGCACGCCTTTAATCCCAGCACTTGTGAGGTAGAGGCAGCAGATTTCTGAGTTCRAGGCCAGCCTGGTCTACTGGGCAGCCAGGGCTACACAGAGAAACCCTGTCTTGAAAAACAAAAGAAAAAAAAAGAAAAAAAGAAGAAGGAAAGAAAGAAAGAAAGAAAGAAAGAAAGAAAGAAAGAAAGAAAGAAAGAAAGAAAGAAAGAAAGAAAGATAGTTCTCTGGGTAGTCCTGGCTGTCCTGGAACGTGCTCTGTGGACCAGGCTGGCCTGGAATCCAGAGATCCACCTGCCTCTGGCTCCCAGGTGCTGGGATTAAAAGTATGCGCCACCACCCACTGCGATGGATGGGATGGATATTTTGTTTGTTCCTGTACCAGAGAAGGGTAGAGACTCAGTTTAAGGGTGGAGTCTGGGCTCCTGGATCTCTGAGTAGAGAGAGGGACTCCAGACTGAAAAGGGGAAGTGAGCAAGGTGGCACCTACCGTAATCCCAACACTTAGGACGCAGAGTCACGAGGACCAGAAGGTTGAGGCCAGCCCTGGATATGTAGGGTGTTTGAGGTCAGTATGGGATTTGTCTTACACACACACACACACACACACACACACACACACACACACACACACACGCTGGGGTGTGGTGGGGTGGGGAGAGGGAGAGAGAGAGACAGAGACTGCTGCAGGGCTTCTCTCAGACGTCAGGATCAGCAGGTGACAAATCCTTGCAGGTTGGAGGTGAAGAGGTCGTACCTCTAGTCCCTGCCCTTACTCCGCTCTGTCCTCTGGGTTCTTATTGTTCTCTGGGTCACCTGTCCAGGCCATGGCGTGAGAGGTCCCCAAAACCTTGTAAGCCTGGTGCCTTCTACCCTCTAAGCCCTCTGGCCTTTTGCAGGCCAGGTTCCCTGGGCACCCCGTTACCCTGTAGGGCCACAGAACCTGGCTGTCTAGTCCCGAATAACAGGTGTGTAGAGGGCTCAGCACCCACCCCATCTCTCCAGTTAGGAGGCATTTCTTCCTTCACATGGAGAATGGAGCATAGCATTTGTTAGGGAGTCTCGAGTAGGTTCAAATTCTCAAGAGAGACCAACAGATTCCGGATCACTATGGTAATACGGTAGGAGAGGCTGAGAAAGAATGGCCAGCCAAGCTGAGTTCTGAGCCTCCAAGGCAAGGATGACCTGAAGAGGCAGCTGGTCCGGGAAGGGTKGTAGGGTGGCCT
This sequence comes from Apodemus speciosus, assembly GCA_002335545.1. NCBI lineage: Eukaryota > Metazoa > Chordata > Mammalia > Rodentia > Muridae > Apodemus > Apodemus speciosus. The sequence continues at coordinate 21,806 of BDUI01021547.1, forward strand.
ACCAGCCTTTACCCTGGTGTTGGAGGAACCCAGGGGCTGGCAGTGCCTGGAGCTGCCTGCCTACATTCCTGGCCTAAGTTCAAGGTGACAGGAGACATTCTAGCCTGGGACTTGGGTGGGGTGGGTGCCTAGGTCCTGGAATGGGTGTGAGGCTTGGCTCAGCCTGTGGGAGCCGGGCCAGCTGTCACCCGGYCTGCCCTTCCAGGACTGTGGCCTGACRGTCAGCACTAGTCACTTCATGTCCATCTGACTTGCCCAGGGGAGCCAGCTGGACGTTAGGACTTCTGATGCTTGTATCCCCAATGCCCCAGACCCCTCGCCTGCTGAATACTYGCTTTTGGAATGGCCTTCGGGCTGTGCACCTTGGGGACTTCTGGGTATGCCCGTGCAGTGGGCACAGAGGAGTTCCTTATCGTCCCCGGGACCGGTCAGTGGGGACAAGAAGGAGAACCTTGCATGTAGTCCTCAGGAGACCTCAGCAGGGCGTTCTCTCTGTGGCTTAGCACCCTATTGGGTAGCCGGAGGCTGGCCTGAGAAGCTCAGGCCATCCTGGCCCTGCCCTTTTCTCTTTGTCCTCATTTAAGTAGGCTGATGCCAGCTCCCAGCTCCGGTCCCTGATATCAGTAGGACTCACCCACAGAAGTGCACCCTCGGCCCTTCTGCTGGCAGCCATCCCAGATGTGCCGCAGAAGCTCTTCCCTATCCTGATCTTGGCTGCCCAGCCTCAACCTCTGCAGCCCCATGCTTTGTGATCTGGAAGGTGTCGCGTACACACTGCCTCTCCCTTATGAATGCTCATCTCCGCTCCCTGCAAGAAGCAACACACGCCCACATTCCCAGGAACTCCTGGAGAACAGAGTCGAAGTGGAGGCTTCCAGCCTCCTAGGCCTCTGCCAGGAGCCATCTTATACCTTCACACCTCTCTTCCCTTCCTGAGGCTGCTGTGGGACTGGCTGACATCTCCGACGGGTTATGAACAGTGTGCTTTAAGCAGGCTGTTTTTTGTTTGTTTGTTTTGTTGTTTTTTGTTATTGTTGTTTTGAGACAGGGTTTCTCTGTGTAGGCCTGGCTGTCCTGGAACTCACTCTGTAGACCAGGCTGGCCTCGAACTCAGAAATCTGCTTGCCTCTGCCTTCCATGTGCTGGGATTAAAGACACCAGCCACCACTGCCCTGCTCTAAGCAGGTTCTTGACAGGCTCCTGTCTCCTGGATTCACTGGATTGAGCCCCACTTACCCACAATTCCACTGGCTAAGACCTGAGCAGATGTTCAGAGCCTTTCCACCCAGGTATAGGAGTGGTGGAGGGCCACACACTGAAAGGCGTGCTAAGACCAGACTGAGTGCTCTGCACACACAGACACCCTTTACATTTCATATGTTTTATGCATTTATGCATTCATGGTTTATGACTATGTATGTGTGTATGTGTGTGTATGTATGCACACGTGGAGGTCAGAGGACAACTCCTAAGTTGCTTCTCTCCTTCCACAAATGGGTCTTGGGGAACCGAACCCAGGTCATCAGGCTTGGTTGCAAGTGCCTTTTCCCACAGAGCCGTCCTTTCTAAAGCCATGGCATTGCTRTGAGGGAGGCCCTGCCAGTCACTGTTTGCAGGAGTAGTTGGTGGGCAGGGGATGTGTGGTGAGGTCTGGGAAAGGACACATAGARATGTTTTCTGTGGAGTGGACCCCAGTCTTGCGGAGCTGAGTGAGGGGCCAGGGGCCCATGCTTTGCCTACGGGGAAAAGTTGGGGACACAGAGTGTTAGCACCTTAGCTAACTCCTTCTAGGCTCTGCCCAACAGTTACCTAGCAACAGCCAGGAAGGCCTGGCTTGCTATAAAAGGGACTGTTTGGCCTCCTTTGCTCTCTGAGGCTCTGACTCTCTGACCCTCTCCTCGCTCCCTGAGCCCCTTCTCCCTCTCTCCTCTTCCCCCTCCCCACTCTCTCTCCACGTGTTCCTGGCCAGCCTCTCCTCTTCCCCCCTTTCCTTCCTTCCCTCCCTTCCCTTCCCCCTCCCTTCCCTCTCTCCACCTCCCCTCTCTCTTCTTCTCTCTCTCCCCCCTTTCTCTACCTCTACTCTCTTCTCAACTCCTCCTCCCATGTCCCCAAATAAACTTTATTCTATACTATTCTCTCTGGCTGGTGCCTCGGGATGGGGTACCATGGGCCTGCTAAGGTACCTCCTCCCACCACACCACACTCCTTAGCTTTATAAAACACATCACAGTCCTATAAGGGAGAAAGAGGGCTGTGTCCAGGGAGCAGGGGCAGGCAGGAAGTAGAGTTGCTTAGCTGTAGAGAGGGGAGTGTGTGTGTGTGTGTGTGTGTGTGTGTGTGTGTGTGTAGGTATGTTCCTGTATGTATGGCTATGCGTTTATATGTGTGCACGTGGGAAGACTAGAGGTTGATGTTAGGTCTGTCTTCCTCCATCAGCCTCTAGCTTATGGACTGAGGTGGGGTCTCACTGAACCCAGAGCTTGCCAGTTAGTCTAGTCCATCTTGCCCCAGGAATCCCCTGCCTCCGTGGCTTAGGAGCTTATGTGTGGGTGCTGGGATCCATCCACAGTCTTGACACTGGAACAGGGGGATGCGCTACCCACTGAGCCRTCCCTACGGTGTCATCAGAATTTTCCTTTGGCTGTTGGAAACTGAGCATCTGAATCAGGATGTTCTGTACTAACATAAGGTTTAGAAATATGGGGGCCTGGAGAGATGGCTCAGCGGTTAAGAGCACTGACTAATCTTCTGAAGGTCCTGAGTTCAAATCCCAGTAACCACATGGTGGCTCTCAACCATCYGTAATGAGATCTGAYGCCCTCTTCTGGTGTGTCTGAAGACAGCTRCAGTGTACTCACATATAATAAATTGAAAAAAAGATTTAGAAATATGAGGAGAAATTTATTGATATCAATAAAYACGATTGCTTGCTGAGATCCATCCCACCTCTCTTTAGCTTTCTAGCTTTTTGTTTTTCGTTTATTTTTTAACTTTTTTATATTGCTAGGTAATTTAAAATAACGGGCAAGGTTTGGACCCTCCAAAATACTTCAGGGTGTGGGGCACATGCTGGGAATGAACCCAGSGGCTCACACGTATAAAAGCCATCCTCCTGCTTGTTTCCTGAGCACAGGGTCTATGGGGGTACACCACCACCCCGTGTTCAGTGAGATTAAAACATACTATTTTAAACAATTCAATATATTAAAATATCTCATTTCAACTTGGAATCAATAGAAGGAATAATAAAGTATTTTTCTCTTTATGCTTTCTAAAGCTTCTATTTGTGTAAAACAATCTACCACCAAGCTCAACCCTGGCCCAAGTCCTGAATTCTATTTCTATGGGACAGGCTTAGTCTCCAATTCRSTTAGTTTGGCCTTTCTAAAAGAAGAAAAGATCATTCAGGCTAAAGACAGAGGATCTGGTGTGGGGAAGTCTGAGGTATCAGGTATCAGGACACTCGTTGAGAGAGACATCAGCTCAGTGTGTGCAGGGACTCAGAACGGACGCAAGCGCCCCATAAAGAAAGAGGTGAAGGTTCTCATTGTGGCTATCCCTGAAGATGGGGCTTCCGTATGGGAGTGGCATCAGAYATTAGCATCGCACTGTACAGGAGACTCAGAGGCCCCGCTGGGTTCAGGCTGAGACACAGGTGTTGAGGACTGTAGGATTCAGTGCCCAGCTGAAGCCTCGTGTGGAGGTAGGTTCTCGTGGTCACACCTGTTCTACAAGGAAAAGGCCATTCCCCAGCTGCAGCTCTGAGGGGTTGATGAGCCAAGTCCTTAGCGTCTGCTCCCTGGGGTCCAAATGGGAGTCTTCCTGAGTCCAGGCTCAGAGACATCTGTGGGGGTAGGTGATACTGGGCTAACCCCTAATCTAAGTCTCCAGTTGTCACCTGCAACTGAGGGGGCGGGCTGTCAGKTCCTGATGCAAGGACATGGCCCCTGATTCAGGAACCACTGAGCCCCATCAGCACCCACACTGTGAATAGGACCGGGTTGACCTGCCCCACACGCCTCACTAGTGTGCTGACCTTGGACCAAACAAGAAGTGAGGGTACCCAGAGGAGTCAGACCCTCTATTCCTTCCTTTAAAAATGGTCGGCTCGAGCCGGGCGTGGTGGCGCACACCTGTAATCCCAGCACTTGGGAGGCAGAGGCAGGCGGATTTCTGAGTTCGAGGCTAGCCTGGTCTACAGAGTGAGTTCCAGGACAGCTGGAGCTACACAGAGAAACCCTGTCTCGAAAAACAAAACAAACAAACAAACAAAAAAATGGTCGGCTCATAGCAACCTCACTTCCTGCAGGCGCCTGTCTTACTTACCCTGTTGGTTCATGTCAGCAGAACAATGGTATTGAGTTTGTTGCGTGTGGGGTCAACTGTGCTGGGGCTGTTCCGACATCTGGGCTGGCTGAACTTGCTCCTCCTCAGCATCTGTCTAGGGAGGAAGCAGCCTGTTACTCCCACTTTAAGAGTAAACTGAGGCACGCATCAGTCGCCGCCAAGAAAGAATCAGCATTGGAATGCACCCAGACAATTTTGTCATGGACACAAGAGCTGAAGGCACCCAGCCTCACAGTGTGTAGAGCATGCTGAGGTCTGTGAGTTCTCCTCCTGTCTGCAAAACTAGGTATTATGAAATCTCAGGGGCCAGGGGAATGGGCAGATTCTTAAAGGAGCCATGCTAATGTAAGGGGCTGGGAAGGAAAGAAAGCCCCACCCACAGATGCACAAGCTTTTCCCAGTTTGCATCCTGAATACCCTGTTTATAGATATCAGTGACTTAAGCCGGAAATGCTGGATTACACCTCTAATCCCAGCACTCAGGAGACAGAAGCAGGAGGATTACTGTGAGTTTAAGGCCAGTCCGGATTTACAGAGAGTTCTAGGCCACCCAGGGCTCTAAAGTGAGACTAAAACAAGGGAACAAGCAAACAAAGCAAACAAAAAACAAACAACAAATCCTCCAACCCACCAAGGGCTGCCTTTCACAGCTGTATGGTACTCTGCGGTTCCTACCACACTATCTGGCTTGCACAGGCTCTTCCCCAGCCGCCTCTATCTGTCAGTCTGTCAGAACCATAGTTGGTTCTGTTCCGATTTGTTGATCCATTCATTCCCTTCAGGGGCTGAGATGTTCTTTGTTCAGAACTTCTGCTTCTGTTTGGAAGGCCTGTTGCTGGCTGTTAGTGATGGGTAGGTAGGTAGGTAGGTAGGCAGACACGTAGAAGGGTCCAGAACCACTGAATACCTAGCTTTGCAGACAGGAGGAGAACTCACCGACCTCAGCATGCTCTACACACTGTGAGGCTGGGTGCCCTCAGCTCTTGTGTCCATGACAAAATTGTCTGGGTGCATTCCAATGCTGATTCTTTCTTGGCGGCGACTGATGCGTGCCTCAGTTTACCCTTAAAGTGGGAGTAACAGGCTCCTTCCTCCCTAGACAGAAGCTGAGGAGGAGCAAGTCCCCTTTGAAGAGGGCTGGGCTTTCAGGTTCTCCCCCTGCAGTGTGGCAATGAGTGGAGGTGGAGAGGTTTGTGTAACTGGGGCCAGCGCCATCTTGCTGGAAGCAAGAGAGAGCTGGAGGTGGCTGTAGCTGCTGGGTGAGAGGTGAGAGGCTGGGCACACGAGGAGGAGGAAATCAGGGGCTGGAGGAAGGTGTTGGGGACATGCCTGTGCCACAGAGTGTGGCAAGGGGTGGTGGCAGGGACTTCCGCCCAGGCATAAGGGAGTCAAGTGAGATTGTTGTCACGGTCTGTGAGATCTGGTTTCGATAGGGATTGGGAGGGGACAAACAGACGGGGGATATTAGGAGCATTGGTAAGATGGGGAGCATATTTATTGGGTAAGGTAATCATTTTTTCCCCTTCAACATCATGGTGGTCTTAGTCTCTTTTTAGAACCTTTATTTACACAGCCCTTCATAAAAAAAAAATCCTATGAAGAGTTCACAACCACACGCAGATGTTTTATAAATGAAGTCGGGTTTCCTTCACTATTGCGCAGATGGGAGAATTGCCTTGTGCCTCAGTTTCTTTTTCTTTTAATTATTCCACATGCTTCGATGTCTTTTCTGCATGTATGTCTGTGCAATGTGTGCATACCTAGTAAGTACTCTTGGAGGCCAGAAGAGGGCGTCACATCCTCTGGAACTGGAGTTACAGATGGTTCAGGAACCACCATGTGCCTGCCGGGATCCACACCCGGGTAGGTCCTCTGCTAGAACTGCCATTTTGACCCTTGAGCCATCTCTCTACCCTCCCACCCAAATGCCTCAGTTTCCCACACAGTGCAAAGAGCCTAGCTGTGGCTTTAAGCATGTTCAATCACAAAGGAACATCTTGGTCACCAGGAGACAGCCACCGACATCGGCTGCAGTTTTCCTTGGTGACCTCATAACTGACTGCTTACCTTCTTGGACTCAGGTCCTTCTCAGTCATCTACTGTGCACCAGGGTCTGGGCTGGACTGTGGACATGTCAGGAGGAGCCTCGAGGTCCTGGGACGATGTCTATACTCCAGCGGTCTCCACGGAGGGAGTGTTTTGTGCACAGGCATTTTGCTTGCTTGCCTTGAGTGTGATTTCCTTACCCATCTTTCCTAATGTGTCCTGGAGCGGCCATGGGCCACCCAGGATTTCCTCCATGGATGGGTGGGTTATAGCTACTGACGCATGGCACCCCAGGGACGTGGTGTGTGGAAAGCTGTGACTCAGCTCTCTAATATACATGTAGGGGATCTGGGGCCCAGAGTGTCAGGGAGCTGCCTCAGCCCCGGTCATGGCTTTTGAGACTCTTGTACCACAGGGTCCTAGGTCTTGCTTGGGCAGAGGGCTTTTGGGAAACCGACTACTCTGGTTCCAGGTACAGGGGAGACTAGGGGAGAGGATCCAGGAACTGAGGGGTGGGATGAAGAGATCTGCCTACTGCCAAGGCCATGGTCTCTTCCTCCTCCCCTTGCCTGAGGCCAGCTTAATGGCTTAGGGACATTATTGTATGTTCACATCTGTCTCCCTTTCGTACAGAGATCTCCAAACAGATGACCTTCCCACCATTCCCAGCTCTTCCCACATGGGCAAGACTGCTGAGTCAGCTGGGCCCATCAAGGTCACTTTCTTTAGAGTCCTTACCCTCTGCCTGGCCCTGCTGGCTTCCCTCAGACATACGCCTCTTGTTCACAGACCCTACCATAATCTCTCCTACCTTTTCTCCCCCCAAAGCTTCCTAGATGGAGATATGGGAACAGAGCTGGGAGTGCAGTGTCTCTCTCCATTGAGATAAATGTGGCAATTGATGCCTCTCTTATGATTGGAAATTTTGGGGGACCCCCCTCCAATGTTGGGTGCCACGTTATTGGGGAAAATTGGGATCCTCTCTCAGGGTTCTTAAGCTCATCAAAAGGACTTAAGAATCCTCAAAAGGAATCTTGAGAAATTTTATTGGTATTTGAAAGTAAAACCCTAGGGCAGGCAAGCTGTAAATCTCAGCGGCTTCCTGGAGGAGGTAGATGAAGAGAAAAGTTATGTGCTCGTGAGTAAGGCCCAGAGGTGTTGCAAATAGCTACATGGCAAAAGGGGAGTGGTTTCAAAGAAAGCAGAAAAGGCTCAAAATGCCAGAGAAAATATACTCACAGTCTGTTTGAGACAGAAAGAGGAAAAAGAAGTCACCAGGTCCTGCAGAATCTCATGGTGGCTCCCTAGCAAGAGCACAAAACCAAGGATTCTGGGAAGGAAAATAGAATATCTCATTAAAAGAATTCCTTCGTTCTGTCCAGTGTAGTGTTAGGTGAATCTGCATCCAGGGGTGGAAAAGGGATTCCCTTAGCCAGCTGGTTGACTGGCCCAAATGGATTAGCTCATGTTTTGGGGAGCTTAGACAGGGTCATGTTTTGGGTAGCTTAGACAGGGCTCTGTCTGCCAGAGGAAGATCCTGCTCTCTTGACCAAGAGGAAAAAGCTTTCCCGTAAGGAGCCTTCAATGCCACTTTAATGCTCATGAATACTCTAGCCTGTCTTCCAGGAACAAGGTGTGCTTTTGTTTGTTTTAAGACAGGCTTATGGGCTCTCCTTGATTCCTCGTCTAGGTTTCTGCTGCTCCATTTGTAAAACGGGGCTGGTAGTGAAAGATCTTGCCTTAAAATTTTAAGCCTGTGCTCTGTAATGCTTACCTTCCCCCCCCCCCTGCCCTGACCTCTATTCAAGTCCCCACCCTTCCTGCACTGACCTCGATGTCTGTCCTACCCCATCTTGGGGAATGCAGTTACGCCTTGCTCCCTGGGATGGCCTTCAGAATGATTTAAAAACCCTTTCCGCTGTGCACTCGGAATCGGTTTCCCTTGACCCTGCGTGGGTTCCGATCCCAGTATACTGGTTTTCATTTTTTAATAAAAAATCCTCATGCGGTTGCATCG
>BDUI01021552.1:0-12111 GCA_002335545.1 Apodemus speciosus
AACTGTCTTTCTGCTGAAAGAAAGAGAATGAGAGGAAGACAGAGGATCTAAATAAATAAAAGGTGAGGACTCCTGTTTGTCAATGTCATAAAGTTTGCTACTTTCTGCTGTAAGATATTTTGTTGCTATTTTGCATTGAAGAACTAGTAATATTCTAAGTTGTATGTTTGTAGTTGTAACTGTAGAYTAGAAAAAAATGAGAATGTCATATTTTTGTGATTTTGCTGATGTTTTGTTTTGACTTTCTATCCTGTTTTTGTTATTTTCATAAAATGGACTTAGGTGCCAAAAGTGTAAACAGGTAAATGGAGATGCYACATGGCATGGATAGATAACATAACTCTRTTGCTCTTCTTTTTGTTCAGGGGCTAAAGGACTAACCTCAATAGTGTCAGAATTGTAGGAACCAATTTTAAGTTTTAAATTTTTTTTAGACTTTCTTTGTTTCTTTCTTTAAGATTTCTTTATTTCTTTTATATTTATGAATTCTCTATCTGCATGCACACTTGCAGGACATAACAACTCATTATAGATAGTTGTAAGCCACMATGTAGTTGCTGGGYACTCAAGATCTTTGGAAGAGCAGCATGTGATCTTAACCACAGGACCATCTCCCCTGACCCTGTATAGACATTCTTTAATGTAAAACCTGCTATACCACTCCTGGGCATATAACTAGAGGATTCCCGGGCATGCAAAATGGATACCAAAAAAAGTGGTATAAATACACAGTGGAGTACTATTCAGCCATTAGAAACAATGAATTCATGAAATTCTTAGACAAATGGATGGAGCTGGAGAACATCATCCTAAGTTAGATAATTCAGTCTCAAAAGAACACACATGGTATGCACTCACTGATAAGTGGATATTAGCCTAGAAACTTGGAATACCCAAGACACAATTCACACATCAAATGATGTCCAAGAAGAAGGAAGGAGTGGCCCCTGGTTCTCGAAAGGCTCAGTGCAGCAGTTTGGGGGAATACCAGAACAGGGCAGTGGGAAGGGGTGGATGGGGGAACAGGGGAAGCAAAAAGGGCTTATGGGACTTTTGGGGAGCTGGGAGCCAGGAAAGGGGAAATCATTTGAAATGTAAATAAAGAATATATTGAATTAAAAAAAAGAAAAAAAATTGCTGCATAGAAACTCCCTCTGTCTGGTACTTTTTATTTTATTCGATCTGACAGATATTAATGGAAAAGTTAAATGAGAAGTGATACCTTGGGCTCCATTAGTCCATAAGGAGTGAGCTTTTACAAAATGCTAACAATCTAACAAAAATCTACTTAGTAAAYTTATCGGTTCACATACCCTCCACTTTTTAACTCCCATTTGTTAAGAATTAAATAATGCATTAACTCCTACTTCCTTAAAAACCTTAATGATCTTTCWAAAGTTTAGAAATCATTGGAAGTGACTGCAAGACCATTGTAAAAGTAAATTTGTAAATTATCACAGAGTAGAGASTTATGCATATATTATGTATATATCATGCAATATCTAACATGATTATACATAYRTGTTATACATATGTATTATATATATTTATGCATTATGTATATATTTTTCATTTTATGTAAGCACATGGAAATGCTAAATAAATATTGGATTTGTTCTTACTGAACCATCATTCAAGATGGTCCAGGTAYATAATAAATAGGAAATCACTGTAGAGGGTAAAGAGCTGCTGTGTGTATTTGTAGTGAAGACTGTAAGATAATACTTGCATTTCTCTTTTGACTGATATCTAGGAGTAAAACAAATTTTAGGCTAAACTTACCTATATCATTCACAGTGAATTGAAGACATTGAAATTAGCTTTCRTTCAAATTGTGYCCACCCTCAGCTTGTTTTCACAGTAGCTCTCTCTCTTTCTGCAGAATTTTGGAAGATTTAAAATTATTATTTATTTCACACTTAGGCATGTTGTTTTTTTCCTGAATTTTTTTTTTTAGTGTGGCCCATGTGTTTGCCTGGAGCCTAGGGGTCTATGAGAGGAAGTTAAATTTCCTCAGACTGGAGTTACAGGTTGGTTCTCAGTTATGATGTAGACACTGGGGATTGAAGCCAGGTCCTCCAGATGAGCAGCCATAGGTGCTGTTCACCATAGCAAACTCTCCATCACACAGAATTCTTTTTTAATACTGAAAAATTATCTCTAACGTACCATGAATGTAAAAAGAATTCCAGTGTATCTTAAAGGAACATTTTTTTCACTAACATATACCTTCATTTTTGCCTTTGTCTTTTCCTCCTTCAGTGCCTCCCATGAGCCCTTTGATTCCCCTTAAATCCATGAACCCATTTTCCTTGTTGTTGTTACATATAAATATATGTTAATACACATAAAAATAAAAGTTCAACCTGCTGAATCAGGCTACTAAGAAAAGTTGAGAAAGSAAGAATTAGTGGTATTTGGTGAAAAGGCTGCTAATTACTTATCCCATACTGTGTGTTCAATCCTGAAATGATATAAGGGATTCTCTAGCATATAGTAAACCCATATCAAAGGTCATTTGCATGGAATCACTCTGTTACTATAATCGATATTGTACAATATATAAATATTTATGATTTATAGTATTAGCTTCAAAAAAGACAAGTAGACTTACTAATTTTTATTTGGGGATCTTTGTATTCATGATGTGCCTTAATGCAATGGGACATCTGAAATGGTATAGCTCACTCATAGCCACAGAGTATCAAACATTTATTCAAGAAATTTATGGATAATTTTAAAGATGTTTAGAAAGAAATCAATATTTAGATTGATAGAGTGATATAGATTAACTGCATTAATGTTGTTAATGCTGTGGACTTCATCAGATAAGTTCATGGACTAAATATAATTTTTTTTAACAGGCCCAAATCCTTACCTGCTTATAGAATGTCTGACTGAGATATATGATAATACATACACATACATATATATGATATGTGTCATATACATCAGATGCATCATACATACATGCACATACACACACACATTCATACACACACACACACACACACACACACACACACACACATGATTCCTGACCTCAAGTTCAACCCTACGTACACTTTTTAGATAGGAAATATACAATGAACTCACCTGAATTAGTTCAGGTTACTGGTGTCACAGATACAGGAACGTACCTTTTTCTGTTTTCATCTGAGCAGACTCTTTAGCATAATTTTACACACACACACACATCATTCCTTATTTCTCAAGAAAATTATATTATGTATATTTTATGGAATTTAACACAATGAGCTAAACAATGCATCTAGAAGTGTGGAAGCCACAGAGGCTTGCCACTGTCACATTCAAATCAGATTAAGTTATTGGCAACTTGGGCAGCCACCCAAGTTGGAGAAATGCTACACAATAATTTCCAAAACATGAAAGGCACTCCTCATCCTCAAAGTGTTCCATTCTTGAATAGATTCATTTCGGTGGGAATCCTCAGATTCAGGAAGCCAGTTGTGAGTCATACTGAGTTAAAAGTGTCAAGGACAGAAATTCACCATCCAGAGTTACAGAAACCACCAGCTAGGGAGGAAAGAAGTTATTTCTATTCAATTACTTGCTCTAAGAAACCAACTTGAAATCTGAAGCATAAAATAGAAAATAAAACCTCCCTAAATCTAGGTGTCAACCCATCCACCCACTCCCTCCATACAAAAGCTTATCTRTCTTTGCAGGAAACGTTTGATGTTTCCTCCAAGCTGACCTTCGTTTATAGACCAGTATCTTTTAGCGATGAATCATTCCTGCAAGATCTCCTGTGGTTGTTTTCAAGAAGATATCAGCTTATTTTCTGAGAAGCATAGAGCTTTACTTTCTAATGCCGCACTGGATTAAATGTATTCAAATACATTATCTGCTCTGAATTGTGTTTTTGAAATGCTTTGCATCCATCCTGTGTTTATTGGTCCTGAAGTGGAAATGATGTACATTCCGAGTGCTTTCAGAATATCTGCCTCAGAAGTTCTTTGTATTCATATTATTTCAAGGACCRTATCAGAGTTGCGTCACTGAGATATGTTAAAAGTGATTATTATTCTGTTGTGTTATTTAACCATATGCCACTTTGTTAGAAACTTTATATTAAAGTTTTAATGAACTTCATTTAAAAAACGCTTTCCCTTATTTAAGATAATCCCTACTTATAATAGAAAACAGATAACTGAAATGCCTTATTTCAAAATTCAGCTCTTTGAAAATAGACACATTCTGTGCAGTTCTGGGGAAATTKTTGAAATTATTCATAAATCACCAATTTAATAAACATCCACTGGATAATCTGTGTTGTGCCTGTATTAGAGGATTCTAATATTATACAATGCTTCTCTTCATGACTATCAGGTATATTTATCTCTGGGTCACAAGAAAATAAATATTTTATAATAATTCTATTCATTAGGAATTATTGTATGTTCCAAAATTACAATTTTATTTATCTCACTTCACTTTAATTCCATTTTCAGGAGCTCTTTCTCTTTCTTTAGTTAATTAATTAATTTTTTACACTTCATATTTTATTCCCCTCCACCCCTGTCTACACTCCAACTGTTCCACATCCCACACCTCCTCCCCATCCCCTGTCTTCATGTGTATGTCCCCACTTCTAATATGATCTAATACTCTTCCATGTAGCATTTAAAAATATGATTTTTCATTATATTTCCTGTAAAGTTCAAACTTTAATCATGCTAAAATTCACCRCATGATCTCATTATATGGGTATATAACACCCCACAATTTACTTTTATCTTGGTTGTGGAACGAAACATTTTTTATGCATCAAAAGTTCTATGTCGTGCTTGCAGACTAGAACCTAGAATGGCTGTGCTCTGAGGGKCTCTACCAGCACCTGACTGAGACAGTTGGTGCAGACTCTTACATCCAAGCGTTCAACTGAGTCCGGGACCCATAAGGAAGAGTTAGGAGGAGAATTGAAGGCACTGAAGTGGRTGGGAATTCCATAGGAACACCAACAGTGTCAACTAACCTAAGCCCCTTTGAACTCCCAGAGACCAAGTAACCAAGCATTGAGCCTACAGGAACTGGTCCCAGGCTCCTGTCACATATGTAGCAGAGAACTGTCATCTCTGGCTCCAGTGGAAGAGGAGGGGCCTAATCCTGTAGAGATTTGCTCCCCCAAGGAGGGAGGCTGCCCTGAGATGGCACCCTCTCAGAAGCAAAGGGGAGGGGGAGGGGCCACCAGGAGGAGGGAATATTAGGGATGTATATACATAAAATAATTGATTAACCATTAAAAAGAAAACCAATTCAAACCAAACAACTACCACCACCACAACAAGAACAACAAACAACAACAACAACAACAACAACAAGTCAACAACAAAAAAGTTCTTGCAGCATCTTGAATGGCACACAGTCTGTCAGGACACCTCACTCACTTGTCAGTATGTTTTTCCTGACAAGGTGGATTACCTTTTTAAATTGTGAGCCACAGTAAGCCCTTCCTTCCTTAAGTTGCCTTTGCTCTGCATTGTCACCCCAGTGTGAGAAATGATTGACACAAACAGCAGAAACAATGTCATCGTGCGAGCAGATATTGAGCATAATGTAGCCCACAGAGAAAACAGAGCGAAGCAAATGGATGGAGAGTCTGGAGCTTCTAAGGTGAACTCTTGGCATTCCTTGAATTAATTTCATCTAAACTGAGAGGATATGTTTTGGTATGATTCGAAGGAAGMACTGAGGAGAGTTTTGATTTCTGACTGAGGACAGCGTTTAAGGAAAGAATGCAAAACCAAGAAATGTTATGAAGTTTTGTGCTGTCATGGATGTAATATGAGATCACATCTTACTTATAAAAGTGAACCGTTGCAAGAAATCTGTTTCAGAAATTCAATCATCATGGCAAGTGCTATGATGTATCAATGTCAAGGTGAAAATTACCTATAAATTTCATCCTAACTTTGCTAACAGAATGGGAAAAACTGTAACATAAAGAGGGTGCAAAGCAGATACCACATATAATTATGCAGGTAAATTTAAATTATTTTGACGTCCACAATCTCAAACTATATCACTGGTATAAATACTTATTGTGATAAGAAATATTTAGTAATTTTATAAATTATTTACATGAAAACATTATCTGTGAGTTTTATTATATAACCAAATAGAGTTTTTTTTTCTGTTATACAATAAACTYAAGAGCTGAGGCTACTAATTTTCTGACCYTGCAAAAAATTGGAAGTAATGTTCTTAGCACTTAGATAATACTTTAAAAGGAAAAAATGATTTTTAAAAATCAAATATTCACTTTATTTTTAAGTCACATATTTATAAAAGTCAAGCGCTCAAAGATTTCTGAAGTTATTTTGGACATTTAACTGCATTTTTTCTGGGGTACCTATAATCTTGGCTATAAATGTGTACTATAAGTCTAACTTTTACTTGTTTGTAATTCAGGGTTTTTCTGCTGCTCTCCTCTCACTGCAGGAACAAGGGTTGTTGGAGCTTAAAATGTCATATGGCTTTGGTACTATCCTGCAAAAAATTTTAACTACTCCTTCTTCTTAAACCAACATATATCATATGAATTGTATATTAGGAACCACAAAGCAGGCAAAATTATATTTAATAGGCAACATCATCATAACTTTAAACTGAGGGCAAATATGATATCTATTTTTTAAACAAACAAGTTCATGTTTCAATGTATCTACCCATTAAGATTCAAATATTTATTGAATTTSAAATTATTCTGGTTGTCTTAGTAAGATCTAAGATCCTACTTTGCATACTCAAGGTTGAAAATCCAGCCAATTCCATTTCATGGAACAAACTTTCATAAATGCATTCAAGGACATCATCATGGCTTGCATTATTTATATTTCTGAAAAAAAWTTGCAAAGCCCCATTCTCTAATTCCTAATTAACACATATGCGCTTTTACTAACTTCTTTAGAGTACATTTCTGATAATGAATCAAGGAAATTCTTCCAAAACTGTGAAAGATATTTAAATTTGTTATTTTCCCCTAAATCTATATGGCTTTGAAGAAGCTCATTAAATCAATTAAATATTAAATTTCAAGGACTAAAAACATAACAAAAGTATTCTTTTAGAGTTCTTAATAAAAATTGTGTGCTTTCACAAATCTTAGGGGAAGTCATAATTAACACCTCCCACAAGAAGGACTCAGTAAAATGTTTCTTCAAAGAATTATAACTTATTTTGGAAAAAAATGTGAGCTTAACAGCATCCAATTATTAGTGTATATTTTCATCCCATATATCTCTCTCTCTTTTGATAATGCCCATTTTAAAAAGCATCTGAGTTTGTCCTGATCCCATAATATTCAGTTATTCACCCTGCATATTCAGTTTATTGTATAGGTCTTTATATTTGTTTTATAACTTTCAAGTAATCATACCTGGCTACTGTATTCATCTTTCCTCTATCCTTCTTACCATCCAACTATTTCCAATCTACTTAATTCAATATCCCATCCTTATCCAGTGTATGCCTTCTTTAATTATCATTGAATATATATAAATATATTCAATTCAATATATATATTCAAGTTATATATATATTACTTTAATAGAAAAAGGATTATTAAAGTTCAAATATTCACTTTATTTTTAAGTCACATATTTATACAAGTCAAGCAATCAGAGGTTTCTGAAGTTATGCACTCACATATGTATGAGTARATATAGTCTTCTGAGGCTATTTAATGTTGGTGATATATCTGTTGGTTTAGGGCTGACCACTTTGGATTAAATGACCTGTCCGAGGATTCCTTTACAAAGCAGATTTATTTTTCCTGTATCAACAGCCATGAACATCATGCAACACTTCACCTAGGGATGAAGCTTTGTGAGATTTCTGCGATGATAGTTGTTATCCACCAGTGTTTTCATTTTTTATGTCATGGTTAGTATATATAATATTTCATGGGTCCATCTGCTCTGTCATTAGATTTTTATGAGATTTGTAAAACAAAACTTAAGAAAATGTAGTTAAAGAATTATGCTATAAAAGTTGCCTGTGTCATTTCAGGTTTTGTGGCTATCATTTCATTAARGTTAGGATTCAAAGAATTCTAAATTATACTCCTAGGCTTTTCACTCAATTAGTGACAGTTCTAAAGCTATTTCATTATGAGAAAAATATAAATAAGTTTCTGGAGAAGGTTGTATTAATGCTACTAATATTTGTGGGTTACATGCCCTGGTGGGTTTGTAATGATATACTTCTCATAAATATGTAAGTGCTACTTTCTATACCAATTGTATTTTATCATGGGAAATCACTGGTTTTGTTGTTACTTTACAGAGTGGCTTTTTTATTTATTTTTAACAAATATCTTTTCAAATAACTGGAATTCAATGTAAATATAACATGATAAAGAATTGTATCTAGAATCATGCATGCTAGGCCTCAGGAAAAAGGTTTTCAATCCAGATCCAATTTGAATCACCTAAGTATTTTTGCCCTAAGAACATGATGTCTTTAACAGTAGGGGTCCATCCTTGATCCTTGAGAGATACCCAGGGCCATATCAATAATACATATTGTCTTGTGAATCACTTGTACTACCCCATTAAATCATTTTAAAGGATGTTTCTCATGCCTGATAGTGGCATTTTTGCTAATCTATGGTTTTGGTCAGCCCAGGCAGTTTTATTTCCTTCTAAAGATAAATATATGTATATTCCTTCTTGTGTATCAACCTTCCTCTCTGCTTCTCAACCGGAGCCCTCTTAGCACTATTACACTCCCACTTCATGTTACTTTTTCCCACTACTTTCCTCTCAACAACTCCCACACAGTCCATTTATACTTTCTGCCTTTTGATGGTTTCTCCGTGTTGGATACTCACATCTAACGGTTTGGAGCTAGGAACTGCAAATGAGACAGAATATACAGCATTTGTTTTTCTGGGTCTGAGGTTCCACACTCATTGTGTTCTTTTTTAAGTCCATCCAATTCCTTGGTAATTTCATTTTTTTTTACAGGTGAATAGAAGTCCACTGTGTACATGAATTACAYTTTCACTGGCTTTTGTGGACAGGGTGGTARTAAATAAATTACTTAAAAAGTAAAATCAAAGGAAAGGAGACTCTTTAAAAAGCATTTTTATAATTGTTTTTGCAAAAGGAAATATACATACTAACCGAACACCTGGCAATGTCCAGTTTTGATTTCTCTCTTTCCTCAAGACTATTTATTTGATAAACAAGGAATATTGAATAATTGAAGGGAATGTAACCACAGTTGTTTTATTCCAGAAAATGAGACACTGTTTCATCTTATCTCCCCAACTTCAGTGAAAAGAAACGAGTATATAAGCAAAAATAATAAAATAAAATTAATAAAATCAATAAGCAATGCATAAAATATTATGAAATCTGACACTGATCTGTGAAAAGTTTAACTCTTCAAAAATGTAGTTCAGCTATGGTTATTATGTTTACTGGCATCCCTTTTTGTAGCTTTTCTTTAATTCATTTTTGTGAAAAAATTAAATATGTTTACATAGGAGAATTAAGAATATGGGGGCAATGTGGAACAGTTTCTTTGTGATGCATACATACATAACATATGAATAATATCTCTGAAATGGTTTGATATGATGTTTAATTGAAAGTTTCACAGATGTCAAAAAACTAGTAAGAGACACTTAGGGTCTATTCTAAGGAAAAGGGGATTCAATTTATATAGGTAATATGAAGATAGACAAAAGGAACAGGAAAGGATAAACTGGTCGGGGATGACAAGGCATCACAGAAGATGGAGAAACTAACACTGAAGACCATTGAAAATGGATATGGAAACATACTACTATAGAAGTTTCCTAAAATATAAACATACACATTCCTAAACTGGTGTTTAAA
Source organism: Apodemus speciosus (assembly GCA_002335545.1). Classification (NCBI taxonomy): domain Eukaryota; kingdom Metazoa; phylum Chordata; class Mammalia; order Rodentia; family Muridae; genus Apodemus; species Apodemus speciosus. The sequence goes on from BDUI01021552.1 coordinate 9,873, forward strand.
TGGGATTATGCCATCATGTTAGACTATAATTTTCCAGACAYTCTCAAATATAAATACCAATGACAGATATTGGTTAACTATTTTTAAATTTTTGAATGGCAGGATTCTATAAAACACCCCCACAAAGATTACAAGCTACTACTATCATAAGTGGACATTGTCTAGAACTTTATAATAAAACTCTGATGATGAAGACACACATACATGATTCATAGCACTTGGAGAAATCAATCTGCTGCCAATACAACAGTGTCATTTTTGTGGCATTCTTACTTTCATGGAGAGGAAGGTGTCACACACTTTACCATGGCATAAAAACAAGTTCCAATCTTATCCAAATGGGAATCCTATAAAGCCAAAATAATGACTAGCTTTGCTAGATATGCCGTCGCTGCAATAGTATCATCAATATTTCGGGAATAAACATCACATTTGGATTTTATTTAAAGTCTACTCTACAAGAAAGAATTCATGTGCAGAACCATTAGCGTAGTCAAAACCCCATGATTTACAATGCATAGACCCCAAATAAAAGTATTATCATGAAAATCTTYCATAGTATTAAATTTCTCCTAAGTTTTTATCTTTATCTTACAGACTAGTGCATCTTTCAAACATCATAATAGAAGTCTTTTTTGGCAATAATGATTGATACAAACAACCACTTCCTGCACTAGGCAGGAAGTAGACTCAACTGGTTTCAAATAATAATACATATAAATATGGTAGGTGAAAATCATGAGTGGTAAGAGATGAACTGATGTAGTAATTTGACATTTATAATTTATAATATAAAATTGAAAAATAATAATCTAAGCTAAAAGTATAAAGATACGTCAGATAAATATTGTTGCAATTCATTCTTTATTTTACATAGTGATATGTATATATCACCACAGGTTATCTGCATTTTCTTTGTCTCAGGAACCTAGTGATGAATTTTAGAGAAGACAACTTGAATGTGAATTTCGGTGCTTGGTAAACAATTCTTATATACAGGCCTTAAAAGTACAAAGAAGGTAATAGACTTTGTGCACTTGATAAACAGTCATGGGTATTTGGCTCTGGCTTTCCTCATTGTGACGTTGACCTGGCATACTTAACTTCTCTGGCTCTCTAAAACACTGGAGATAAACTCAGGTCCTTATGTGAAATCTGTGTTTCTTATATTAGGATTTTACACTCCTGAAGTGAGGCCTGAGAAACTTTTGTTAGAAAGTAAGACATTTAATTACTTTTAATATATAAACGTTTTATTTCTACCAAGGAAATTAGAAGCAAAAGTTAAGGACATCTGAACCACCTAGTACAAAAAAGCAGCCTTCTAACTCTGGTACTTCCAAATGCAGAGTGCCGTATAATACCTTTATTTCTAATAGAAATGTATGAGAGAAAAWTTCTGTCTTCAGGTAAGTGTTTGCTTTGAATTTTAGAGTGTCTTTATAATCATTAGATGTTACGTACACATGTTTTTATTGAGTACATACTTATCTAACATTTCAGGGATATTATTATAAGCTAAAGGCTGTAGATACTTTCTTAAATAACATAAGTACTATTCCCACTCTACATTTAAGTATAAATATAGTCTACTTAGGAAAATAAAAGTAAATATCTGGTATGTAATAACAATGCATATATTAAGAATTATAGCATGAAGTAGGAATATACACAATACCTTGTTTGGGTTATGAATAATGAATAAATAAAAATTAATGTCTGTCTAAGTGAAAAATATCACCATTATTCAAGTTAAAGGGATTGATATGATACTAATTAGATAAGTCAAATGTTTGTCCACAATAAAACAGTTTAAATATGTGTAATATGTCATGYCTAATGTTATTCTTATTTCACAAAATAGTTCTATGATGATTTTGAATGGAGATGTCTTTGGGAACTGTTGTGCTTTAAGTGCGCAAGTTTCTTTCACTCCAGGTATTGTCTCCACCCTCCCTCTTTTTTTCTTCTCTTACATAAGCACAACTAGCCAATGGAAGAAGACCTTAGAGTCGAATAGTTGATGTCTCAAAGTGTTGGTCCAGAAACTATACAATTATAAGATCTGGTCTTATGATCAACATTATGTGAACAAAGAAATATCATGATATGTTTGCACAGGTGTGCTTGAATAGAAGATATGCATAAAACTTTGAGATAAGTGGATGAGGTAGCATCCAGAGATATGATATGAAGTCATAGTTTACTGGATAGAGTGAGAAAGCTAACATTTTATTCA
>BDUI01021557.1:10848-25371 GCA_002335545.1 Apodemus speciosus
ACCTGATGTGGTTTTGAGAAACTGTGATAGTCATAGAGATAATGTAAAAGACAAAAGGTAGTTTAGTAGACGCTTCTTAAAGTTTACTGAAAGAAAAAGAAGAAACAAATGATACTTTTGAATTAATATCAGCAGAGCTTTAAACTTGAGCAAACAGATTCGTTTTTATCAACCACAGCAAGTCATAGCTTGATCATTTTATCAGCTTGTCAAGTACAATGCCATTCCTTTAGTAGAGCAACAACTGTTTCAAAAACTATTGCTGTTTGCCGATCTGGTCTGTGTGTGGAAGGGCTGGCCCAGCAGAGTGGAGAGAGCTTGAAGCCCTGGGGGAGAACTAAGCGGCTTGTTCTGGGTGGCGGAGAGCATTTAGCTTCTGGCACAGGCGCCACGTGTAAATGAAAAGGGACTGTCCAGGGAGATTATGGGAATCAACCTAGCGCAGCATGTGGCCCAAAAGACACCTTCATGCTTGCTGCTCCCTTTCTTCTTTGCTCTTTGTACATCCACTTGTTCAGTTACACTCGCCACCGGGGTCAGCCGCGGTCAGTAATTATCTCATACAGCATCAGATGGTGCAGGAGTCAATGCAGGTCTTTTGTTCCTCAGATCCCCCAAGGCTGTAATCTAGAAGTTCTGCCTTATCACACGCTTGCTGTAATTTTAGGAATAACATTCCATCCTTAATTATCAGCACACCTCTTTCAGCCTCACGAAATGAAATATTTTGCTCCCGATCAATGGCAAGCATGGATGAAGGACATCATACCAGGACATGAACGGCACTGTCTGTCTTCCCATCCTGAGCCTTGCCACCAAACGCATTCAGGACTATTTTGATMATATTGGACATTAAATAGAAACATAAGCGTCACTTTAATGACAAACTACTTTATACAACATATCCCACTGGCTGGGTGAAAGTCGGGTTTTCCCGTCTTAGATCCACCCCTAAAGCAGCACGAATGGCCGGGTTAACCGTGCCTTCCCACCTCGACCTCGGAAGGACACACCAGGATTTCAGCTTCTCCTATGACGCAGACAATGTGAGATAATTAGCAGCCTTCAAGAAAGTTAACTATAAAGTGCAGAAAGGTTATTTTGCTCAACCCGAAGTTTCCGTAAAAGGTTTGATCAGGGGCATGGTTTCAGTTTTGCTCATTTTCAATCTGTTCACTGGGACTCCTAATATCTTAATGCATCCTTCCAAGAGAGAAAGACCTACCAAGCCTGGAAAGTTGTGCCTTCTGTGCCCCAAAGAGTCTGTTCTCAGCTCAGTCTGTTGGGCCGGTAGCCCTGGATTTGAGCAGAAATGACCTGTGCAACACTGCCTGGCTACTTCTAAGCATGAATAGACTTAACATGGGTTAAAGAGTATAATGTTGGGCCAGAGGGCGAATAAAGTACTTGCTATGAAAGGGTGAAGACACTGAGTTTTGATCTCTAGTACCCATTTAAAAAGACAGGCATACATTTAAAACCCCAACACCAGGGAGGTGACTGGTCACACAAATGGGGTCCAYTGGGAAAGTATTTACACAGTCATTTACACAGCTGCCACTAGCAAGTCTAAGCACATGACATTTCTCACATGCTGCATGCCAAACACGAGGCCTGCAACTTTTATACCCTAGTTTGATTTTCTTGAATGGGGGCGGGGCAGGATGGTACTCATGAATTCCTATTCCACTCCCAGGTATAAAAACTTACTGACCATTGGTCTCAAGCTATTATTGGGTAATCTTGATTGGGTACTCTTGGGAGTCTTGCCAGGCCCCTCATCAGTTACTTACTGTCCCTGGGCTCTCTCTCCAAACCAATCTGACCCATAGAAGCCTAAATTTGTAGAAAACAATGAAGTTGTATTTAACTCCAGACTGAAACTTTTCCAGCACATCAAAATCTAACTCCTTCACAGAGGCTATGTACTGAAGTATTTCGGAGACAGTTTATGGAATCTGTTTCTCATTGGAAGTCAGGGTCTTTCATCTGTTCCTCTGTCTCTGTTGATACACTTGGCCCCTGACTTAGGAGGGTAACTTTCTCAGAGAACACTGGTTCACAAGAAGTGGTACGAACTCAGCCAAAATAATCTGTCTGCCCCGTACCCACTCCCTGCTTACTCAGTACCCGGAGTTCCTGTCTAAAACTCTAGCTTCCTCCACACATCTGCCTTGGAACTCCACACTGGAYAGTTCTCTTTCTAGCCACTAGATGGCGATATCATCTAGTTGTTTAATGCAAGTTTAAAAGTGGGTTTGGAGCCTACTCTTCTGAGAGCAAATGAGTCAGAAACACCTTTTACCTAAAACCAGATGAGTAGGATACGTGAAATATTGATTGTTAAACTACAAAAATCAGAATATGCCCACCCCTCTTATCGCAGCAGGAAACCCTGGCCAGGCGGCTAGATCTGTCTTCTAAAGCCTTGGCAGCATCTAGAACATGTGAGGGATGAGAGGTTCCACCTGGGTTCCCCTGGCCATCATGACGTACTGAGATGTTGTCTGTGCCTTAACAGGCTCCCAGGAGACTCTGCTCACTAAACTTAGCCATGYTACCTTATTGTTGCTGTTCATAAACAAAAAGACTTCAAAAAACAAAGTACTCTAAATATAGTTTCCGTGGCACAAACCCAAGTTTTGAGGCATTTTCCACGGGCTGGAAACCTTTATGCAATCACATTTCCCTTTTCCCCCCTGCATGTTACATTCACAGCATTGTCATCGAAATGCAGAATGCGTGCCACAGCATCTGCTCTGACGTTTGTATCTCACTATACAATTGTTAGTTTACTACGCTCCGAGCCCTAAAAATCCCCCTAGTACTCTGACGCCTACACCCGGAGAGAACACCAACCTAGAGAAGATGATTGCTATCGTCCCTGAGGGAGCGGGGTATCCCAGGGCCTTAGGACACGGTGAGAGGGTGACTGATTTTGAAAGTGGTTTAGAAAGGCACCGGTAAGCCTAGAAGGGCGACCAGAAATTTCCTGTGTTAGAGAAGAGAGGGGACTTTCCTCTCAGATTCTCTCTCTGAGCAACTATACAGAAGCCCTCTGATCCATCCCCTGATCACTCCAAAGTCACCGTTGCCCTGTGGAAYTCCACAGCTCTTAACAGTCTGACGTGCTCAGTTGGGAACATAGGACAAATGTCATATGATTTACTCCCCCTCCCCATTGGTCCCCCTCCCTGTCCTTAACAAAAAAACAAAACAAAACAAAACTTCCTCCAAATTCACTTAGGCGTCCTTGATCTGTTAGTACTTAGTGAACTGAGAGGCAGCATTCGATAACGTCGGAAGTTTTTCATCATTAATTCAGAGATTGGAACAGAAACAGGGCTATATCATAACTGGCTTGCTAACCTCACAAAGGCAAGGACAACCTCAAAGCATATATGGGGGAGGGGTAGCGTGATTAAGGAACTCTCTTCAGGGCTGGGCTGCAGCTCAGGTGGCAGAGTGCCTACCAAGCACATATGAAATCTTGGGTTCTACCCCCAGCATTGCATTAACCAGGCATGGCAGCACATGCTGTAATCCTCAGGAGGGAGAGGGCAGAATGTCCCAGTCRTTCTTGACTATCCAGGGAGCTCAAAGACAGCTGGGGCTACTCAGAAATACGTGTTATGTAGGGAGTGCCCTGATACAACTTAGTAGATAATAACTAGCCAGCAGTGCTCAGACTAACTACCGAAACCACGAAACTATCTGCATATACTTCGATCATTTTCTGGATTCTCAACTGCATCCCCCTTGTTAGGCTACAAGGAGGCCAGCCCTTGAGCGGGCGTGTCGGGGGGGGGGGGGACTGAACACCAACCCTAAGAAACCCTTTACTTCTCCAGCATTACAGTAGAACCTCATCATTAGACTAGGAAGGACTTCACCACTCACAGACAGGAAACTGAAGGGTGCAGAAAATACACTGTTTCTTTGTCCTTAACATCTGTTTTCCCTGTTCTCCATAGTACTGAGATTGGGGTTTAACATTTCAAGAGATCAGGAGTCTTGAAGAAGGAGGAGAGGAGACCCAAGGTTTCTTTGAAATCACAGGTTCTCATGTGACAACTTTCACTGTAACCACTTCATCCTAAGAAATGGCCATTATTTTAGCAATGATGACATCATTTGGAAGACTCCGTTAAAACCCTAATGACGTGACATCTTCATGTAGACCATTAAAGAGGCTCAGATCTCTACTTGTTGATGGTGAAACTTCAGAGTCTTTTCTCAAACTGTAAAGTGTACACTTAATGGTCAGRAAAAAATTTACATCTAAATTCCCAAGAAAATAATGGAAAATCAAAACTCACAGAGGAGCCTTAATAAGAAGCCCCAGGGAGCAGGACAAGAAATGGATAAAGAGATAAAGGACCGTATTATAGAGGGAACCAGCAGCGTCCGTCCTTACAGAGCAAGGCTGCCGTGGGAATGCCATTTTCTTCTGTGAGGACATATTTGCATTCTCAAGTGGGGTAAATATTAAGCTATAGTGAAAGAGCTGGGCAGAGAGCAGATGAAATAATGAAGTCTTCAGAAATGGATTATTTTCTCTGGCCTTGAGGTACTTGTTTACAATTGCTGTGACAAATGAGCTCCTTTCGCTAAGGACAGGGACAAAGGAGCCAGGTTAAATTATAACAGGAAGCAATAAAGACACATTGTAAAGGTATTCCTAATTATGAAAACTGAGGGGAGAGGTATGCAGGGGCCACTGAACCTTTCTGTTGTTCTCCTTTTCCTTAGTGTGGCCATATTACACGTGAATAAATCTTCCTTTGCTTTTCAGTGAAATCTATTAACTAAGAACTCTGAAATGACGCTTCTAGAATATCTGTACAGAAAATGCTAGTCTTGAGGTCTTCGGAGTACCTCTGGTCTGTCTGTGCACGGAAGGAGACGGACAGACTGCAGACTCAAGGCTTTGAGTCTGGTTCGGGTCCTGGCAAAGCTCAGATGCCTGGGCTCCTGGGATGCTGTTTTACTCAATACTGGGGGTYGTGCCTTKGGCATAACGAATATTCAAAGTGAAACACATGAAAAACGGCTCACCTGGTTTCCCCCACTCTTTGGGTTAACAAAGACAAGCAAAGGCTTCATGAGAGGAGAGGAGATGGGCTTGATCACAAAAGGCCGGCCTTTGGTTTCCTGCTGGAGACGGAAGGCAGCACCATTAGGATAAACACCCGCGGCTTGGATGTAATGGCAAAGCAATGGGAGGAGAGAACACCGTAACCCTAAGATCGTGAGTCTTATTCCATCAGGCTGAATCTTCACAGCAGTGTGCACACGTCCCCCGGGACAGAGCACCTCTAACTACAGTTTCGTCCAGAAAACCGAGCTACGCCTCGGCTTTCGCTCTGCACACTCTAAGAGTTCTAGAAGCTGGTTCTTATCAGCATCGTGTCCAAGCAAAGGCAGACGCTCTGCCTCTGGTATGGCAGGTCGGGTTTGACTAACTGATGGGTGGCTTGATGGATCTGGAACATAAAGGATTCCAACATGCTTAGAATGGCTGAAGGGGAGAAGGAGCTTATAGAAGACACATCACAACATGAAGGGCGGGCCAGATCCTCGGGTTAAGTAGCCGCTACAGACAAAGCTGTATGTCTCACGCATCTCTCCGAAAGACTCACCTCGGTTCCTCTTTTGCTGGCTTTCCTTTTAAAACTTGTTCTTTTCTTCTTCCGATTGGAAGCCTTCAGGGAGTTCTGTGGGGAAAGGAGGGAGCAGCTGAACTCGGAGGCAGGCAGCCCCGGCCTTTCCATGCAGGACCATGTAGAAGAGGACAGCAGCGCATGCTGTTGACGGCATGCTTCTCATGCTTTGACACTTCCAAGCCACTCCTCATGGGTAAGCCACAGACAGAGACCAGCAGAGCGCTCCAGAGAGAGCAACCGACTCCCCGCCACGAGGCGGCAGGGAGCGAGAGCCACGGGGGCTCTTAGGGACTCACATAACAACACATGGTATACCTGCCAACCCTCCCAGTACAAATGGAAGAATCCCAAATTCTCTGAGGGGCTCCAGTCTCCCGCCCAACCAGGTCCGTCTCCCGCCCAACCAAGTTCAAGTTCATCTCCTGGTATGGAGATCACCTATGTGGAAATGTAGAAAAGGAGGCCATTTTTTTATCTTTTTCTTTTGTTTTGTTGCCCTTCTTCGTTTACTTTTTATGATCTGTTTTAGTAGTAGTTATAAAATAATGCTCGASCCCAGGAGAACTTCACAACCAAACAGTCTTATCAACACTGACGCATAATGTTTTAAACGCTGGGAAGACATCCTAATGTGGTTACTTACAATAGTGGAGCGGTGAGCATTATTTCTCTCTCTGTCGGAAGACCCATTATTATAAATGTCTTCTCTCCACTAAGTAGCCATGAACTTTTTATGGAAGTAACTCAAGTTGTTGACACATAGTACTCCTGATTTCACTTTAGAGACTTTATGAACCACAATCTACTTTGTCTAATCATTTTCTCTTATCATTTGCTACAAATACTAGGAGGAGGAARTCTTAAAGGATAGTCACACTTACTGGCTGAAGAGAGAACATAAATCAGATTTACCTAGTGGACTTGATAATTAATTAGGCTGCATCTTTACAACAGTAAGATAGTACTGACCATACAATAGATGTCTGACCAAGTGTTGAGAGCCTGAAATGCAGAATTCTTAGCTTAGACATTAGAATGCACACTTACATTATTTGATCAGTTAATAGTTCTCAAACTAGCTTGAAGAAATCGAAATAGCCAATCTGCACATAACTTTTTCCTTAGAGTGTTCAAAACTAAACATTTGTCTATAATACACAAATTAATGCATCAAAATCAAGACAATCCAACTGATGTGCAGCCTGTGTTCACCAAGGCTGGGGAAATTTTTTGAAGAACCACCGTGCATCCCCAGGTTTTCTTCTTCCATGAAAGGAAAATGTCTTCAGGACCTAGCAGACTCTCCAGAMGAGAGATTCYGAAMACRGGACGCTCCTGACTCCAGAGTTTCTCTTGACATTCATTATTGACTACCCTTCTGCAAACAGATCTCCTGGCTTTGACATTACAAGGCTAACGAGATGCTTCACAATGCTCTTGTCTCTTTYTCATCATAAAAGTTGATGTCATATTTTGGTAAATTTGTATAGAAAAGGGAGGAATTAGAGCTAGGTGCAGCTGCAGAAGAAGCCTCTGTTAGGTGTCATCAAATGATCCTCCAAACGACTCAACCAATCACATACCAGCCTCGCTCAGACCCAGACCCCCATGAAAGACTCAATCTGTTTGAAGTGAAGCCGAAGCAAAGATTCTTCTTAAAAGCTTTGTGAGTGAAACAATCATGATACTAACATGTATCTGATGACGAAAATGTGGGTTTGTACCCGAAAAGTGGCACTAAAGAGACCCTGATAAAGCAGATCACCCTGAGTCAAGGAGAGATGTGAATCTAATGGGTTTGCTACAAATCCAGCAGCAACTCCCTGTGATGAGATGCATGCACTTTGTTAGGTCAGGCAAGTGTTTAAAATAAAGGGTGCTTAGTGTTAACATGGAGCGATAACACCTACCTCACAGGACAGTTGTTGAGTTTGAACGAGAAAAGGTATGCGAAGCAATTAGTTTTGTAGCCACCCCATTAGTTTTGTAACATCTGTTAGCCTCACTACCTAGCATAAGTCCTAAGTACACAACCATACCACAATCATGGTGTTTAAAAGAATAAATATTATATAACTAGCAGCATTTACTAAGCCTCTTCTAGTTTGGATAGCCACGCTAGGGATGTAATGGCTTGTCTCCTCGCCACTATGGTGTGTTAGTTCATTTCCTGTCTAGACCAAATAAATGCAAGTACCAGTTGCTTGTGTTTGCAGGAATACACTAGGGGCCTCCATTCTTGACAGAGCTCAACAAATAAATTCCATGACCTAGCTCTACTGCACCAGGTGAAGATCTCCACAACTTTCTTAAACTTATCATAAAATGTATAGCATTTTGGGTAATTTGATGCTCAAGCACATCTGGCAAACATGRAATTAGGAATGAGGGGAAAATGYGAAAGCAGAGYAGGCAAGGAATTCAACTCTTGGAAGAAGCAGATACACAGAACACTCTTTCAACAGAGATGTAGTAGATGCCCCTGAGCCTCACCAAGACCAAATGCATCTGAGGCCTTCTTTACAAAACAGGTGTAGTGATTTACTTACAGGACCTGGGCATGACTATGTGAGATCTATGGACATTTTATATCATCAAAAATGGTGAAACAGCAATAACAAGTATCTGGAATTTCCCAGCAAACCTCACTATTCCCACAGCTCTCTTCTGTTTGAGCACCAATGCCCAGCATCACCTCACTTATAAGGTAGCAAACACCTTGTGTGGTGTAGATAGCTAGGAAGGCAGATTTGGGATGTACCACAGCCAAGACAAGCTAAGAAACACACCCTAGAAAATTAATAGCAAAGCTTGCCCTTCCTGAGATAGTACTGGAGAATTCAACAAAGTGCCCTGCTTTGCAAGAACAGAGAGGCAATGTCAAATAGTAATTGTAAAGTGCTGGTGATGAAAGAGTCAAGAAACCTTTCACCTCCTCTGACATTCTAAAACAAAGCCTGCCTGTTCTGACAAGGGCAGCTAACTTCGTGGCCCAAGCAATCCTCTTACAAGATCAACACCGCTCAGCCTTGGTTTTGTGGTCTTCCATCTCAATAGCAGCTACCCTCCAGTCATTCTATGAAAGACATCAGAAAAGATAAAGACCCTTTGTCTTCTTGGACCAGGTATCAGGGCAATCTCACCTTGCCACTGAACTAATCTTACCAACCAAACTGTTATCAGAGTTACGACTCCCTCCTGGACAGTTAGGAAGTCCTTATGGATGAACCATTTAACTGTAAATGAAACTTTAGCTCTTATTCCCCTTGAGGGATTTTTTCCCAGGTTATGGGATCATAAATAACTGGTGATATTAAAAGACCTAAAAGTGATATATCACTTCATTATAACCAAGGAAGTCTCTTCCATAAACATCAGACAACGTTTAGACAGATCACAGAAGGTAGAAGCCAGAGCTTTGTGTATTTAAGGGAGGCTCACCTCCTGCTCCAGGTATCCCACTGGAATAAACGTGGTTCTGATGACAGGAAAGACCAAAAAAAAAAAAAAAAAAAAAAAAAAAAAAAAAAAAAAAAAAAACCATGCCTCTGAAGGTGAGGAGCAAGTCTTAAGAGCTCCATGTAACATCAAATCACACATGCTAATAGTTCTTCAGAGTTCACAAGGAAATGGTTTAAGCAATTCTGGGGGATTGTGTTAGTCAGTAAATAGAATCTGTCAGTCTGTCTCATAGGTCTCCAACAATAAAAGATCATCCAGTCAAAACAGGACATTTAAGAAAGAATACCTCATCTGGCAGTAGAAAGGGTGGACACTGCACTGTCTGTAAATAGGACATTAGAAACAGTGTAAAAACCTATCAATAGGGTATGGACCAACTCTGAAATATCTACTGAGTGGAAATAGCGTAAAGTGACCTATGTTAGAATTACATGTAGTGCTAGAGACATCTACCCAAGATTCTCATTTTAAACAAACTAAGCAAATTCTGAAGAATTGTCTGCAGCACAACACAACTTATTAACAACCCTGAGCCCTGTATGCACTACAATTCTGTATTTGCCCCAATGATGCATCTCTATGTATGTAAACCAGCACTAAAAATACGGACATAGAATGGAAAAGACAGGAAAGGTGTCTAAAATTTTAATTTAGTGAACGGAGACACTTTTATCTAAAGTTCCCTTTGTACAAGTATAACGCATGTACATTATTCATTATACACTGAACTTTAAAAGACTAAACACAATCCTACCTTTGAAGAGACTACAGTGTCCCAACTCAGTCCTTTGTATGTATGTTCCCTAGGGAAGACATAAATGTATCTAAAACATTATTTGTAGATTCTGGGAAAGGAAGGCAGACTTGCATGAAGGGTTGGTCACTGCTCAGGCTTGTTGACAGATTCTTGATACATGCGGACTTTATTCTAAAGCAGTGGGATTCTTTATGGGAAAGAAATGATAGAGTAAAACAATGTTTTAGAGGGGACTGCCAAAGTGTGTAGGGTAACAGTCAAAGAAGATAACCCTGCCAGGGAGGGAGAGTGCTCTTAACACAGTTCCATTACTAAAGATGGAAAGAAAAGTCATGTGGCCACTGATGTTGAATTCCATAGCCATAAATCCAGGGATTGAGCACAGCGCTTGAGTTTGTGATCAGACCGTGATTGAGAGAATTATAAATTGTGGAATGCAGAGCACATTAACAACATGGAGTCAGAAAAATGTCAGAAAATCCTGTAGAGACATTGAGAAGAAGCTTGAAGAAGAAAGGTGGGGCTGTAGCAGAGTAGAATGGCCATCCAAACGAGAATCCTATTGTCTGTCTGTCTGTCTGTCTGTCTGCGGTCATCTGTCTATCCACCCCATATCTCTCTACATTTCTCTGTGTGTGTACTTATATAATTATATATACATACCTATTTCAAGTTCTAATGATCTTCTATCACATTATTTCAAAATATGAGGTCAAGAAGATATTCTTAAGTAAGCATTTAATTAGCCATGATCCAGGACACCATTATATTCAGCATAATGTCTAAAGATGACTAAGATGAGACCTAGGTCCACAAGATTATACTTCCCAGGGAAACGCCAACATTATCTAAGAGATTGCTGTGGACTCTGGAATAGAGATTCAGCCATATACATGCCCTTAATAAAGAGTGGCTTCCCGTTCGCTTAGGCCTTTACGCCTACATGTTTCAGAGACCTAGCATGCTCTAACTGGGCTCACAAGCCCAAGAACATAAGAGTACACAGTGTGCTATTGTCTTGCTTGCTACTCTTTCTACAGCTATAAACCCCACCCACCTTTTAAACCGAAAGATAATCCCTACATCCTCAGGAAGTTCCCCCAGACTAACAAAAGAAGATTGGCTTAAACAGGAAAGCTACTACTAACCACACAATGAGATTAGGTACTAAGATAGCAGATTCAATTTGTATTAGAAAAGACTGTGGCTCTCTAAGCAGGCTTGTATGTAATGGGGGTCATGACTTACAGCCAGCCCTTTATATTAGCAGAAATCTTAACTAAACTGTGGTGCTTGCAAACCTTGCTCTCTGTTGAACCCCCTTAGGGTTCGAAGAGAATGTGTAAGCATCCAATATATGCTCACTGGGACTCAGTGAAACTCCGGAGACCTGCCTTCATAGAGCATCATTGCGCGTGGGTGAGGAGGACAGTGGGCCTTCGTGAGGATGGGAATCTGGTTCCATGAGAGAGTCTAGTGAAGTCAGGTGATGGGCCAGTGAGATGAGCCTGACAGCTAAGCACCAGACCAGGGGGATGAAGGTGAAAAGGTCATAGGATCCCAAAGACTACCGAGGGAGAAAAGCAAATAAATCACAGCAGTTAATGTTCCTCTGCACTAGGCCAGCAGCACCAGGATCCTGCAGTTACCTGAGGTTTCTTCACCTTAATGATCCAGGTGGGCGGGACAATAACAGCAGCGTGAGCTCCGAGGGAGCAGGGTTCCTCGATGTGATGCAGCATGAAGCACGTCACTTTATTGTGAAACTGAAGAGAAAAACACGCTAATAAGCAACTCTGAATACGAAGTAATTCGCAGCAAGAAGAGATAAGTACACTTGTGTGTGTGCGCGCACACAATGCACGCATGCACGCACGCACAAAATCATACATGCACACATCAAGAACACATCCATCTCAACAGCATTCAGCCAGCCCAGGAACCTAGAGGTCAGAGTAATTCATTCCAATTGTAGACATAACAGGGGTTAACAGCAGCCTAGCATCATGAGCCCACTACAGCATTCTCTAACAATTATGCATTAGCAATGTCTAACGGACTCTTTACGTAAAGCGGCTGAGTATGGGCGAGCTCTACTAATCTAAGTACACATAACTGTGTCTGATAGATAATGTAGAGAAGAACATGAAGAAAGCTGGGAAGGCAATGCATATCTCCTGCCTGTTTGTTTCTACCATAGCTGTAAATCCTCCCAAGTAATCTTTCCAGTTTAGGGAGCCAGGAAGGAAGCAAAAGGTCTCTTCTGGGAAGATGTTAATCTCCTGGTAACAAAGCACAAAGAGATCACTTCTACTGGGCTTTTCTAAAGCCCTTAAAAATACAGTGGTGCTGTGACCCTCCACAGGCCTGGAGGTGTTCATTCMTTACAGGAAGGAAGGAAATATAAGCTAATAACAGTCACCACAGTACCCCAGGGTGAGGGACTTAACTCACTGTTCTGCTGGAGGCTGGCATGTGACCTCAGTCTGGTCACATTTGCAATCACCTCTTTAAACTCTGGGGTGATAGTCCTGTGAGGACATTGCATTTCTAATGGACATAAAATCAGCTTGTGCAATAATTAAAGAACTTAAGTTCTAATCATGGTGACTTTTTTATTTAAATTAGTTTCAACTTGAATTATACATATTGTAACCAATGCACAAGTCACCACTTCAACTGGAGCTATTTAAGAGTGAACAGGAACCACTGGTAATAGCAATGTTGGGAGACAGACATAATTAGGACTGTCTGGGGGAAAACTGGCACACACAGCCAGTCTAATTTGATTCTGTGCTGTCACAAGGATTTTGTTTTCATTTCTGCATATTGTGARGCTCTCCTGTGATCCAGTAGTTAATTTATATCAATTAAGGAAAAAATGCTGATGAAATAATTAATAATTCAACATACCACCCATTATTTGGAATCTACAAACAAATTAAACAAGAAGAATGCCACACCACCAAAATGTCATTTAAACACTTTTCAAAATTGATTACTTTTTTTAAGCAATTAAAATTAAATCTCAATGCATACCCATTGCATTCCTATAGTAACAAGGGCTTCAAACATAGCCTAAGCAACTCTTTCAACTTATACTTGAGTGATCTATAAGCTAGAGAGTAAGAGATACTCTCAGAACTGTATATTTTTAAATGTTTGAGCCAAGACATAAACACAAACAACTCAGCTCCTTAACCTCAAGATTCCTCCTGCATCTTAGAGGGTCAGTTATTTGTTTCTTTCTTTCTTTGACATCAAATATTCTAGAAGGAATTACTTGTACTACTAAAATATATCAACACCGTAATTTGTACGCACATATTTTGCACATATGACCTTGCAAAATCAATTTCCACACTTTCTGGGATATTAAAATTATGTGAAACTGGCCAAAGCTGTACCACAATGGTAAGTGAAAAGCCACTCTCTGTGGTGACTCAATCAGACAACAGATAGTGGAGAGGATACAGGCATTCACCTTAAAGTGCTCCAAACTATCAGACCCTGAACAAGGCACGTCGCCCCAGGGTCACAGGAGCAGCAGCCTATCAGAGCAGATGAGATGCTGTCCCAGCAGCAGCCTCTTACCAGTTCAGGAAACCCAGCAGCATGGGCAGCACAGAGTCTGGTGGACACCTAACCCCAGAGGGAGATGCTGCTGCCCCTAAGACATAGAGTCTCACTAGACGTCGGATAGCCTTGAACTCATGCACATGTTTTTAAACAGAAGCACAGAGGTTACGTGTGTGACAACTGGGAAGAAATGGAAATGGCAAGAAAAACCAAAGGTGGCRAGACGGTGGCCCGGAACTATCCAGACCAGTGAGTCTGTACCTGATAACYGGAGGCTCTTGACAAATGAAGGCCCTGGGGACACTATTAGGTTGGATCTTATAGACTCTCCATACTGCGAAGAGTCTGACCCACAAAAATGTCAACTGCAATTCATTCAAACTACACCTGTTCCTGCCCTGTTGCTAGTTTGAGGAGTTGCATCTGCTGTGTATAGACCTGTAAAGCCTTAACCGAACTAACACAACACAAACTTTCTTTTCAGGTTTCCTTTGCAATAAYGGCATTCAGGCAGCTGAGACAGGAGAATCACAAAAGGACAACATAATTCTATATCATTAAGACTCTATCTTAAAAATGGATAGACTGTAAGACTCGAGGAGGGGTTAACAGACTGTTCCAAGTGTGTTGCCAATGCTGAAGTCATCTCTGAGGTATTAACAGTTACAGAGAATTCATACATGATGGGGTATGGCTAGGTCKCCATTATTATGCAGAGAAATAGGCGGCAGCCCCATTTGGCCCTGGATGCTACAGTTTGTCAGCTGGGTTGGAGTGACACGAAGAGCAGGCACAGAGGCGAGCAAAAAACAAAGCTCAGCGTGTGTTTTGGATAAAGGGGTCAAGGAGATACTTTTCAGAGTAGCTAGGATGGGAGATAAAAGAAAAAGAAGAGCAAATGGGACATTAGTGTGGGATCTTAACAAACACGCATGGCCAAATACAAGGAAGGGGTGTAATTCAGTGGGCGCACGGATAGCTACAAAACAAAAACAAAACCAGAAACAAGAATCTAAACCTGACGAACAATGTGAGAGGCAGCCGTTCTTCATAGCCCCC
>BDUI01021560.1:10040-21930 GCA_002335545.1 Apodemus speciosus
GTGTGTGTGTTTAGGAATTTCCTTCAAATTCAAACCTTAATTCCTGGAGGGAAGTTCTTTAAAATAAAAAGGCAAATGAGACTTCTAGGACTTAAGAAGTAAATAACTCAGAGGTGTCAGAAAGGTCCTGAAAATGACAAGGCTCCCACTGTTCTTTCTCAAGGTTATATAATCAGCAGGAATGGCTAGAAAATGGTGATTCTCTAACATGTCAAACTCCCTTTAGGTTGTACAAATAGCTTCATGGACATAGTTACATGGTCTTTCCCCATGCTGTGATGGATGCATGATGTGCCTTTACATTAGTTGTGTTCCCATAACTAACCCCAATAAACTCACCGCATACTAATTTATACTTGGAGGGAATCAGTTCTTTGCTTTGTTGTTAGTATACTCTGATATCAGTAGACCTTTGCATACATTTCTCAATGAAAATGTTAGTGTGTTTTTTTCTTTTTCCTTTGCATCTGATTTCACTTAGTTTTGCTATCAGTTAAGCAAAACAATTTTTTTTAAAGAAAATTGGGAATTGTTGAGACATAGTTTCTTTGTGTATACCGTTGCCTATTCTGAAACTAGCTCCATAGACCAGACTGGCCTCAAACTCACAGAGATCCATCTGCCTCTGTCTTTAGCTCCCTAGTGCTGGGATGAAAGATGTGCACACCACCAGCCAGGTAATGATTGTTTTTTTTTATGATTATTTTATATATCTGCACACAGTGTTATTTGATCACATTCCTCCTCATCTTCCTCATCATCATGTTCTCTTTCCTTCCACCCCTACCTGCTGCTTCATTCCCTCTAAAGACATTCTTCTTCCTTTCAACATTGTTTTTCATCTAGAGTCTGCATGCATGTAAGACACAAAGCCATATTTGACATTCAGAATATTGCATACTTTGCTTACCATGGCCACATTCAGTTTCAAAAATAGAAACAAAATTATGCCCTTATAGGAACACAGAGAGAATTGTTGTCCTAGTTTGCTTGCAATTGCTGTGATAAACACCATGATCTAAAGTAAAGTAGGGAAGAAAAGATTTATTTCATCTTGGAACATGCAACTGACCATAAAGGGAAGTCAGAGACTTCAAATCAGGAATATGAAGGCACAACATAAAGCATTGGCCACAGCAGAATACCATTTACTGGCTTTCTCTCTCTCTGTAGCTTGCTTGTCCTGATTTCTTATACAACCCAAGAGTATTGGCCAAGGAGTGGCATCACAGAGGGTGGATTAGACACTGCCACACCAATCATTATTCAAGCAAATGTCCCATAGTAAAGGTTCTCTCTTTTTAGATGACTCTAGCTTGTGTCAAGGTGAAACAAACAAACATACAAACATGCATCATGACTGTGTTTAGAGTTTTAAAGATAAAAGTTTCTTTATAAAAGGTCTAGAAGGGACTCTCTGACCCATTTGTTTTACTATTTCACAAACCTGGATAGATATTTGAATCACTGGAAGAATTTAATTAAGATTTAGAAAGGTGATACCATGAATGTGTACTTTAAAAGATGACCTCAGATTATTTTTATATAGTTATTTAATTTCTGATTCCCACAGGCAATGATCTGAGTATCATCATTGTACTGTAAACATTACACTTTCATATTTGGCAGAAGTTATTATTTCTTAGAGGAAGGAAGATTCATTGTCTAAACTTGTCTCTTGTAAAGTACACACTCTTAACCTTAAGTTTTAAAACCAGTTTGTTCTTGGTTTTAAATTGAGACATAACAAAGTTGTATGTTTTCAGTTACTAAGTTGTAATATTCTGGGAAATCATATTTAGGCACATAGGAGACTCCGAAAACATTCTGGGTAGACATGGCAGTTCAGTACTAAAATAAAGTGTTTATTTTACATTCTTAAACTCAAAGGTGTCACTTGTAGTTAGAAAGCCTTTTCTTTATTATTGAAAGATAAGAATCAGTATTGTCCTAATAGTTCCAAAATGCAATTATTTCCTATTGTTCTCAGCAACCCAAACAGTTCAAAAGGATTTGACATATGCTGGGGTCAAATTTTTTCCAATATGGTTTCTTGAACTGAGGACATAAATATTAATAGTGATATATTTATTATATGTGTAGTTTATAGACCAATATTTTGTGATTTATGAATAATATTCTGAAGTATATTAATACTATAAAACCTCTTAGACTAATGGAATTTCCATTGTAAAGTAAAGTGCATTTAACAGAGAAACATTTTAAGACATCCTGTAGATTTATATTGTGCACAATACTGATTAAAGCTTTGAAAAATCCTGTGTTCTCAGTGTTCATCTATCTTTGTTAGACCAACCATGAATGGATAATATGAGCATGATATCTTTTCCTACAGAAATATCTTTTTCTATCTTGTGAATCACTATTTGAAAAAAAAATGTTTTGTTTTGTTTTGTTTTGTTTTTAAAAAAAAACGAACTGTTAGTAAAAAGTTCTTTCTACCAATGCAAAAGAACACTTATATTTAGGGATCATTTGTGTTGTATACATGAGGCCATTTATACCTTTACTGTAAGGCAGAAAGAAAAAGTGAACATTTCATTTTTGCAAGTCCTCTTATATTATATGTATTCAGTAATGACCAGTGACATTTCTAACCCTTTCTTCTCGAAGTAGTCCTGAAATAGCATAAAATGAATTTTCTAAAGTCTATTACATTAGGGGTCTAAATAGACATTTTTCCCAAGTGCTCTGCCATTAACTGGATTTTACATCTTTCCATTACTTGATTAAATTCCTTAACTCTCCATTTCCTTAGCAATAAAACATAAATAACAACAGTTGTATTATCTCTATCATGGTGCTATTGAGAGTCTCCTATAATACAATGCATATCAGATACTTATACATTGGCATGGTGGCAAGGAATGAATACTGAACACAGGGTAAGTAAAGTGAGAGCTAAGGAAGAAAAAGAGAGCTGTTCTAGTGCTAGAGTCTTTTTTTGTTCTTATTTTCTATATTCTTTGTTTACATTCCAAATGATTTCTCCTTTCCTGGTTCCCCCCTCCCCATAAGTCCCATAAGCCCTCTTCCCTCCACCCATTCACCAATCAACCCCCTCCCACTTCTCTGTCCTGGTACTCCCCTACATTGCAGCATCAAGCCTTTCCAGAACCAGGACCCTCTCCTTCCTTCTTCTTGGGAATCATTTCATATGTAAATTGTGTCTTGGGTATTCAGAGCTTCTGGGCTAATATCCACTTATCAGGGACTGTATTCCATGTTGTGATTGGGTTACTTCACTTAGGATGATATTTTCCATTTCCAATCATTTGCCTAAGAATTTCATGAATTCATTGTTTTTAATTGCTGAGTAGTAATCCATTGTGTAAATATACCACATTTTCTGTATCCATTCCTCCACTGAGGAACATCTGGGTTTAGAGTCTTCAAAGATCTACAAAAGGTACCATGACATCATTGGAAAGGTAAGGAAATATTTAAGTTAGAGCTCAACCTTCACAAATGTTTTAACATATCCATTTTGGCAGAACACCAAACTCAGAGTTAAGGATAGCTGCAGCACAGGTACAAGGAATGCATGCCTGGTGTTTCAGCTCTGATCACCATGCTACCCCAGGCCACCACCACCAAGCCCTGTCCATCGGACAACGAGTTCATCAAACGTTTCCAGCCATGCTGCTATCCCCTCACCACACTAATCACTTTAATATTCCATATTAACCTACTTGTTCATTTTGATTATCATTTATCCAGCATGAATATATATGAGGAACATTCCATTATACCTTTCCCAACCAAGCTCTTCTCATTCAAGTGAGGACTTTGAAAGGAGGTCATAATGGAGATTTATGTCCCCTTAGGTATCTGATAAAGAGAGATGTCTTAGCTGATTCAACTAAGAGACTCTCTCAGGCTGTCAGTTAAGTTTCTAACCTCTAGCCCTTGGTTGAAAATCTGCTCTCAGGCCTTGATACTATTTCATTAGGTATCCTTGGTAACAATAGGACAAAGGACCTTTCTAAGACCTTGTTTTGAAAACAATTTTCCATTTTCTACTGGCATGAAGTGGTCATCATTATAATCTAATACTTGCTGTCACTTGTATTCTCAAAATTGTATGCATAACACATTACTGTTGCCCTTGTGAGACAACAGTGAACCCAGAGGCTATGTATTTTATTGTATCAATTGCATACAATGTATAACAGGGTAGCCCAAGAGTCAGTGGCACACAGCATTGCACCATTATGTACACAATGCAATTGGACCACACATCTGTGAATACTGTAATTTGGCTATTTAGCTCCTAAGTTCTTATAAACCTGCAAACATGTTGACCGCCAAGAACAGAGTCACCTCCGGGTTCCATTTGGACAGGATTTGGTTACTGACAAGATTAAGCATCTTGAGGTCTATTGGACAGATGGACTCAGCCCCTTACTGGCTGTTGGGCTAAAGACGTTATTGTAGTTAGCTTTAGTCTTTAGTTTGACACACCTGGGAAAATGGAACCTCAGATAATGAATTGCTTTCATCAGATTGGATATGACTGTAGAACATTATTTACTAATTGACATAGGAGAACCCAGCTCACTGTGAGAGGCTCTATCTCTGGGCTAGTGGCCTCAGGTTGTATATAAAAAGGAGGCCGAACAAGCCAGAGGATGCCACTAAGCAGTTTTTCTGCAAGGTTTTTGCTTCAGTTCCTGTTTCCAAGTCCCTGCATGGAGTTCTTGTATTGGCTTCCTTTGGTGCTGGATGACAATCTGTAAGGCAAACAAATTATTTCCTCTTCAGGTTGTTTCAAGCTAAGGTGTTTAATAGCATTAAAAAGCAAACTAGAATCTATGCCGCTGTTCCCTTCCATGTGGGCCACTCCATGGAACATGGAGAATACTTTCATCAGTGTGAGAAAGCAAAAGAGAGAAAAAGAAATGGGGTACAGAAATGGCCAAAGCTGAAAATTTCTAAGAAGTAAATGTTGGAAATCATACACTGTTTTGTACTTTCTCTTAATTTTTTATTTAAAAATATGTTATTTTTATAAATCTGGCCAAGATCCCATAGTTGGGGAGCCCAAAGGCCCCAGAGGTGGTGCCACTATCATTAGTTTTGGTAAATAAAATAGTATGAAACTGTCTTTTAACATTTGTAGATTAACACAGCTCTCAGCTTTGAGCAAAGAAGTCTCCTTTTGAAAGATGTGATAAAAAGAAAATAGCAACAGAACAAATGGAAAAGAATATGCATTTGTGTGCCCAGTCATGAATAGGATATCCACATACCCCGCCAACCCACATGAGGAGTACACAGGAAACTCAAACTGGAATTAATTAATTATTAAATTAAAGAAGACATAACACTAAGAAGTAGGGAAGTATACATGGATCTTCAAGGAGTGTGGGAATGAATCTGATCAATATATAGTGTGAAATCCTTAAAATTAATAAAATGTCACTTTAAATTTTGTTTTATTTTAAAAATTAGTTTAAAAAGTAGAAAGAATTTCCATATTTAATTTTGGTTGATTTTCATGGTCTTAATGCCTCATACGCATCTCTGTGCTTTCCCTTATCCACTGTACCCTTAGATCCCTATGCTGCCTCTTCAATTTTGCTCCATTGTCTTCCTAACCATATTCTCTAAAAGCCCCACTTTGTAGTCTCACAGTCTCTCTTCTAGTTACCCTACATTCACTTTCAGCATGATAAGCATATATAGCAGAAGATAGGATCTCTATATAAGATAGAAGCATGACATTTATCTTTTGAGGTCTGTATTACCCCAAAATAATATTTTCCATAACCACACATTTTATTCAAATATAATTTTATTTTCCTTTACTGCTGAATATATTTTATTATATAGACATAGTATTATCTATTCATCAGTTTCAGAACAACTGGCTGGTACTGTTTCTGAGAAACTTCTACACTAATTTTCGTAGTGCTATAGTAGTTTGTACTCCCACCAACATCCTCATTAGTATTTGTAGAACTAGTTTAAACTATGGCCAACATTTTAGCATCCTTATTTGGATTTCCTGTCATTTGTCTACTTTATGGTGTACATTTTGACTGGGGTGAGATGGCATTTAAAAAATACAAATACTTTAATTTGTATTCTAACAGCTAGTAGTACTGAACATTTTAGAATATTTGTTGGCTCTCTATATTCCTTCTTTTGAGGACTGTCTATATTCATATCATTGGCCGATGTAATGGTTGGTGATTTGCTCTTCTCACTTGTGGCCTGGATTTACTCAATTATTCAAGAGACAATCACAAGAGGATATAAACAGAGCATGACAGGGGTCATAAGCACAACTGAAGAATCTTGGAAATTCTGAAATATGGACTTTCTTCTTGAAAAACAAAAAAAAAAAACTGAATCCCAGGAGAATTTTTTCCTACTGCTTCTTGGGACCTTTTGTTTTGGTTTGGTTTAAATAGCAACTTCCTTTTAGGTAATTAACACAATTCTATTTACATCATCCACAGATGTTCTAGGTTTATGAATTTGGCAGTTTTACTCTTTTTGTCCACAAGTTTTTGGTCTTCTGGGCTCTGCTTCCTTTGCAAGATTCTTTGTTTCTATTGTTGATCAGTTGCTCTGTGAGCATGCTCTACTCTCTACTTTCTTGCCATCCCCTGGCAATTCACCCCTGTGTGACCTTTTACAGCTTTTGAAAGATTCCTGATACTGTTTCATAACTTGAAATGGGGAACTTCAAGTTTCTTCTATAGCTTGTGAATCTTGATTTAAAAACAATCTATCTGTCATCTCATGAAGGAATTTTATGTCACTCATTCCAAATTCTTACACCAGAGATGTGCGTATTTCCTATTCTTTAATCACAAAATGTTTGCTTTTCTGCCTGGCAGGGAAAGAGTATCCCCAAAGGATAACTTGCCTATTTGACAAAAGTCAGACCTGCCTCTTGTCATTTATTTGAAGAAGCCAAATTTAAACTGTTTCCTCAAGAAATGGATCATCTCTCATCTCCAGCATTCTATGAAATTGGTTTTATTTTTTCTTTACAGTGGTTTTGGGTTTCTACATTATTTTACTTATTTTTATTTTATGTGTGTGTGACTGTTTTGTCTACATGCATGTCTGTGTATTGAATGTATACCCAGTGCCCACAGAGGCCAGAGAAGTCATCCAATACCTCAGGACTGGAGTTACAGATCATTTTGAGCAGTCATGTAGGTGCTGAGAATCCAATCCAAGACTTCTGCAACATTAGCCATTGCCCTTAATTGCTGAGCCACATCTTTAATCTACAAAGTTAGTTTTCTGTTCATCATAAACCAGACTATAAACTAACACTATTACATCTCAATATGGAGCCAAATATTATTCTAGGTGCTTAGAGAAACAAGAAATAGGATTTCTATCAGAGTCCTGATATCCAGTGGTTCCTTTGAGATAGGACTGATTTGAATGAATTAAATATAAGACATAACTTTAAACCAAAGTTGTGAATACCTGTTGAATTTTTCCATAAATTCTCTGGACCTAATTTTATAAGCAGCGGTAAAAAGAGGAGAAAATAGTGTGAAAGCAGATGTAGAACCAAACAAAAAGCCTGGTAATATTTTTTTCACTTGGTTTTTACTGGTGTCTTTTCATGCAAAACAAATTTTCTCATTGGCAGGTAACACAAAGTGCTTGGCTTTTTCTACGATTCTTATCCATATGGAAAGTCCATTTTCTGATCACACATTGTCCAAATCTGTTCTGCTCATTTTATGTTCTTTTTCTGCCATTTATCTAGTATATATGTGTTTTGAATTTGACTGTTGGTACATGTCCAGATTTAAAATTTGCCCTATGGTTTCTGTGCTGTTGTTCATCTGTCTATATTCCGCCAGGAGTTTTATAAACACTTGTCATTTTGTTCTATCACAAAGTCTTATGTGCAGTGCTATAAGTTAGACACTAAAATAAATAAGACATGAATCGTACATGTCATGAGTTGATAGTACACAGGGCTGTGAGAAAAAAAGACAACCATACCAGTAATCCATACATGCTAAACTGGCCAATAAGATGGAGAATGTTAAAGCATATTATTGTGAGCACTTTGAAATGTGCTTGCTTGTATTTCTTTTTATGTATTTTTTGTCTTGCCTGGTGATTTTATTACCTTCATTATTTACTAGTAGTAACCAATTAATCTCTGCAATGCTTAGATTGTCACTTCATCAAAAATTGATGGTATAGTCTCTGTTCCAGACTCCAAAGGGCTTTGTTAGTGATTGAGGATGAAGTTGAGGAAGATAAAAGTTTTCTTCTTGACCAGACAATGTCTGACTTTCTGCCAGGGATTTGTGTGCAGTACAATTGGTGGAAAATAACAATTAAACCAAACCTTTGGCACCAGTGCCTGTCAAGCCTTTCATTAAAAGGCATTCCTTTTATCCATGTAAGACTGAGAATTGAAGTCTCATCAGAATAAATAGTTTCTTAATCCATCAGAAAATAAACTCTTCTGTGCTGACATTTAGGTCATAATGAAAATGTGATAAGTCACCAGCCAAGAAGCAGAGCCTGGCTGTGCTGCATTGATAACAGTGCAATACAATTGATGGTATGTGGTGCTGGAAAACAAGACCTGCAAATACAGCTAACAGTTGACATTATAACAAAAAAAGGAAATTTCAGAATATTCCTCTTGGCCAAATGGACTCAGCTGTCTATATAGTCTTCTCAAGATAGTAAACATTTTTAGTAATTACTCAGGTTGTTGCCACTAGTGTCTAATGAGACAATATCCATGACCCTGATGAACAATAGTAGTGACCAGACTACAAGGGTTGTAGAGTTGCTTGCTACTTTTACAAATGCAGAGAAAGCCATGTTGGGTAGTAATAGAAAAGGCCTAGGGAGATAAGAAACATACTCCCTGCAGAGTCACAGTAGAGACAACCAGCGTCTGTTATAATGACTTCGTTTATGGTAGCTTTTACAAATAGGTTCAGAAATTGGAATAGGGTACACAAGTGATGCTTTTTGAAAGATAACTCCTGTCTGAATCCTTACTTTATGATTTATCACTTCTGTGGAGGTGATGGGTCCTGGGAGAATAGAGCTGATAAATGAGGCAGCCTAAAGTCTCATGCAATAGCTAGTTTATTCAGAACATCAGACAATTTATACTCCAAGGGTTATGAAAAGTCACATGAGTAAAGTATACAATAACAAAGGCAAGCCACATGTTGTGGATAAGCTGAATGAGGCAAAACATGATTTTCCACAGAGGCATATAAACAAATAATAGCTAGTTTTTGAATAGTCAGAAGTAGATTTACTCCTATCCCCTGCATCTGGGAGGGACATGAAAACACTTCAAGAACAATTTTCATGGCTTTGAAGAAACTGAGGTTATAAAACTCTTTTTTGTTTTCTTGGAGTTTTTTCATAAGCACTCAGAATTTTCCTCAAACAACTCCATTTTTGGACTGTGCTCCAACAATGATTCAATTTCTGAGGCCCTGTAATGTGTACTGTTTGATATTCACCTTTAACAGGTATAGTGAGAACAGCTGTTATGGGAGAATTCGTGATCATTGAGGTAGTTTAAACAGGTCTTGTTTAAAAAGTAATGTTCATCATGCCACCATGTATGGTGATGTTTTAATAAGGCCCCACTCCTACATGAACAAATTATAGGCAATGAGTGAGGTCTAAGAGGAGAATCAGTTTTCTACAGGGACAAGTCCTTGATATGTTATCAAATCACAAGTGGTCAGTCCTAAAGACATGTACATATGAGCCCAGTGAAATAGACTCAGTAGGTTTTCTACAGTGTGTGTGTGTGTGTGTGTGTGTGTGTGTGTGTGTGTGTGTGTGTGTGTGTGTAAAACAATATAAAATTTAAAAGAACAGGTCATGAATTTGAGACAGACTGGCAAGGGACATAGTTGTTTGACTAGGAGGCAGGGACAGAAAAGATGCAATACAGCACTCTTGTGGAAAATTCATAAAAATGAAAGAGGCAATTAAAAAATTCTGTTCAGCTGACTTTACATTAACTGGCTCTGCCCTGACTATATTTAGGGCAGTGAAGTAGGAACTTTGAAATTCCTCTGACCAAGGGGGTGGCTCCACACTCTTTTTCCAATAACCACACACATTTCCACATTCTCCAACATAGATTCTCTCTAATAGAGAGCTTCTCTAACCTTGAGGATATTGGATTTCTATGTATTCTGCCAAATACAAGGCAGGACAAACAGTGTTGAATTTCAGTTAACAAATGTTATAAGAAGAGCATGCAACTCACAATAATAAAAATACTCATTTGAACATCAAATTTATTAGACATCTTGTACTGTTATTTTCTAAATCTGACAGTCCCACATGGGTACTTTTTAAAAATGCATATTCTTGACTTGCAGTTCTGATATAATTCTAATTTGATATGTCTGACATAGAGAACTTTTAATTGGTTGCTACATATAACTATTATCTAAGCCAAACCACAACTGTCTTCACAAGACCAGTTGTGTCTGCTTGCAAAAGATCACCACAGCAGGACTTGTTGCTGCTGCTATTTCCTCCTAGACTAGTGGCTTTCAAGCTGTGAGTTGTGACCCCTTTGAGGGTCTAATGACCCTTTCATAGGGATCATATATCAGATATCCTGCATAAATATTTATATTATGATTCATAACAGAGGCAATAGTATAGTTTTAAAGTAGCAATGAAATAATTTTATGGTTGGTGGTCCTTGCATGTGAAACTGTATTAAAGTATTGTAGCATTCAGAAAGTTGAGAACCACTAACCTAAAAGAAGGGGGAGGGAGGGTGTAGTGGCTATTCCTGGTTGTAAACTTGACTATATCTGGAATGAACTACAATCTAGAATTGGAAGGCTCACCTAATCTGGAGGCTCAGAGATATAAGTTTCTGACCTGGATCTTGGCATGGAGATCTTGAAGCATAGTGACTATGAATTCCAGAAGATTAAGACAAGAAGATCTCCGAGTCAAGATCATCTGGGATTAAAGGCATGCAGACACATGCCTTTAATCTGGGCCACAACCTCTTCTGGAGACCTACAGCCTTTAATCTGGGCTATACCCTCTGCTGGAGACATATATAAGTACATTGGAAGAAGGAAGACTGACTCTTCCTTGCCTGCTTGTCTCGTGGAACTGAGCAACTGCTAGATCCTTGGACTTCCATCCACAGCTGCTGCTGACTATTGTTGGGGAGTTGGACTACAAGCTGTAAGTCATTGACAAATTCCCTAACTACATAGAGACTGCCCATATGTTCTGTGACTCTAGAGAACCCAGACTAATACAGAGGGTCACTGGACCACCAGCCCAAGTATTCAGCTATATCTTCTTGGACATTTAAATGTAATTTTACCAGCCTTGGCTGTCTTGACATTGGGAGCTATATTATATAGGCTGGAGAAGATTAGAGAGGAGGTACCATCTAGATAGCTATGGGAAAACCACCATTCATGTTGGGTGAAGGCTCCACTGTGGTTGTTTTGAAGTCATGCTCAGAACTTTCACTTGGGTTCTGTAACTAAAGCCAATACTCTAATGGGCTCCGCAGGGTGAAATTTAGGGATATAGTCTAATTTTTTTTTAAAAAAATTCTGTCATTAGAGGACAAAATTTCAAGAACAGAGGTAGCTAAAAACCACATATGTGATACCTATATATAATATATACTTGTTTGTTTTTTTTGTATTTTTTTATTGGATATATTCTTTTTTTTATTTGTATTGGTTATTTATTTATTTATTTTTTTATATTCTTTATTTACATTTCATTTCCCTTTTTCCTGGTTTCCCCACCCCCCCAATGTCCTATATGTCTTTTTACCTCTCCTCCCCCCCATCCCCCTATTCACCCCTTCCCACATCCCTGTTTT
>BDUI01021568.1:5172-23118 GCA_002335545.1 Apodemus speciosus
CCATCTGTTTTCTGGTGTGGCTTGGATAGAACCAACCCAACAGGAAAACAAAGTGGGTAAAAGAATGGGTCCCCAAGGCTGTGCGCTGCATTTGCCTCTATCACCAGGGAGCCCCCTCACTTGAAGCCTGTTGTTCTTTGGTGTATATATAAACCTAGCGCATTCGAAACGTGGCCTGACAAGGGGTGTCTTGAAATAGCAACTTGGAAAAGAAGAAGGGACATTAAAAGTGATAGAGTGAAGAGGATGAAGGGCCATTGTCACAGAATGTCTCCAGTGTTCTCAGGTTGGCTGGGTACATGAYGTTCTCTGKGCCAGGCATGGGGCTAGCAATGAGGATTGAATGTGGTCACATTCACATGCTCACTCATTTCAGATTCCTCGGCAACCTTGGGYGGAGAACATGGTGGGGGGATTATGGTTTACAGATAAGAAATGCGAACTTTGGTGTGGTTAACATACTTGCTCCGGTTACACAAGCCAGTTCAGTGTGATAACAGCGACATTCATGAAACACGTGCCCTGGGAGAGSTCAACACGGCGGCTGCTGGAGAAGACACACGGCCAGGGGCGATCGTAAGGGAGTGGCAGAGATGTAGTGGGCGAGTATATTACTGAATCACCCTAAAACTCTGCATTTTGGGGATGCGACAGTAGGGCTGTCGTGCCCTCCATGGGATATTTAAAAATAATATCCTTACTAATTCTTTGAGAATATCCTACAATCTATTTTGATCATCTTCACTTTCCTACTTCYGGGTAGATCCACCCCCTCCTCCCTTCCCACCYAATGTTGTGGTCATCCCACCTAAGACCGCACCCTTAAAGAGAGCTAAGAAACCCCTCAACTTCATTTCACCTTTCACACTCTGAACTTAGATTTACCCTGGCTTTAGCTTGCCCAGGGTCTTGTGAGTGGTGTTAGAATTGCCAGTTCGTGATGTGCAGTTGTCCAGTTACTGGGAAAAGCTCTGTTTCTGTGAAGCAGTCCGCCACCTCTGGCTCTTAAGAGTTTTTCTGCTTCCTCTTCTGAGATGATTCTTGAACCTTGGGGCATCCTGAAATAAGGATGTTTTTACTGTGCCTTCTATTCGTTGTTAGAGTGTAGGGTGTGTGGACTGCCAGTATCAGCATCACTGGGAACTGTTAGAAATGCAAACTCTTGGGTCCCCATCTCTTACTGGATCATAAATACTGAGTAAGTCTCATCAATCTGGATTTACCAAGACTTCTCTCTGACTAATCTGGCTAGACCACGCCACTTGTGTGGGGTGCAGGACACCTTGACTTTTGCTTTGATGCTCTCTGGCCTCCAGTATCTCCCTACTACTGATGCCGTTGGCAGCCATGGATGTTGGCCAGGGTCCTGTACTGCTTTGTCCCTTCCTGTGCAAGGCTTTCTGCTCTGGGCAAATCATTTGGCCTTTCTGTTTTCTCRTCCATGAAGTACAGTGAGCATTTAATGAAATACTAAATAGGTGTAAAGTATAAGTATGTCTGGCATCTGAAAGGTCCTTAATAAGTGTTTGCTCATCTTAACATCTGGAAAGTCACCATTGGTCTGAGAGACCTACACTGAAGGCTTGGACATGAAGGACTTCAGTGTAGWCCCCTGTGTGTGTCTACAGGAGTGCGAAAAGGAGTTCTGTCAGGGAACAGAAGGAAGTTAAAGGATTGTTAGAGTTGGGGTGGTCAAACTGGCCGTGAGCAAAATCTAGCCTGCTGGCTAAGTGGCTTTTGTGTTTTAAGTGGCTGGTAGAGAAATGCAAAAAAGAATGATATTACATATGTCACATGAAAGCTGTATGAAATTCAAAATTTAATGTCCATAAATAAGGGCGTTTGGAGGCACAGCCCATTCCGGTCTRCATTATCTGTGCCTGTTCCTCGCTGTGGTGCACAGTCACATACAGAATCACTGGGTCTTATTTGRAGTGCTTGAGATCAGAAGTATTTCAGATGGTTTCTTTTAGATTTTGGAGTGTTTGCATTCTAAATAGTGGAGTATATTATGGAAGGAACCCAAGCCTAAACATGAGAGTCATTTGTGTTTCACATAACTTCATACATGTAGCCTATTATATTTTTAGCACACTTAAGTTTTGACTGTGATCTGTCATGTGAAATCAAATCAGGTATGGGTTTTTCTTATCAAAAAATTTTTATTAGATTTATTTATTCGTGTATGTTTATCTCCCTAACCAAGCCTCCCCTTGGCAGAGGCCAGAAGAGGGCAGGGCATCAGATCTCTTGGAACTGGAGTTACAGGCATTTGTGGGATTCCTGACTTGTTATGCTGGTACCGGGATCTGAACTCTGCTCATCATGATTGTGTAGCAAAACCCTCTTTACTGCTGAGCCATCTCTCTAGCCCACGCTGTGAATGTTTTTGTACTACGTTTAATTTGTGATGAAGGCATTCACGATCCAAAAGCAAGCAAGCAAACAAACAAAAACGAACAAATAAAACCAAACAAAAACTTGCAGCTGAGGCTTCCTTCAGCCAACCTCTAGGGCCCACTAACCCAGCCTGCTAAGGCGCGGTCCTTCTGAGCCTACAGCGGGCTTGGGGGTGGGGACTRGGCAGCAGAGAGTTCTGTTGCATTTCAGTCTGTAAAGTAAGAATGTCAAGGAACAATTGTTTCTTCATTCCTGTGAATGTAGTCTTGTGTTCTCAAAGGTCAGCGCCTGTGACCACATCATGGTCTCAAGTGGGTTCCTATGGTAATCGGGCCTTCTTGACTGAGGGAGTTTTGTGTCAGACCAGGGCCGCTGATTTTCATCGGGCAGTGTGTCTCATGCTTGCTTCCCCACAAACATAACCGGTTCTGTTTTTCCCTCTTTGTTTTCATCCTTCTCGCTCCTCGCACAGGCCTGGAGCCAGAGGACTGTTTAGCAGGTATGGCTCTTCTTGCATTCTTATCTTCTGTGCYTTGGGGCACCAGGGACCCTTRAATTCGCGGGAAGCCAGTGCGTGTTACCTGTGAGTGATGGGGTTTGTTTGTGCTCTTCTTGCCTCAGATGAATGGAGACTCTCTTCCAGGGCCGATACCGATGGCAACGGCCAGCCCTCCCCACTTGCTGCCAAGGGCTATAGAAGTGTGCATCCCAGCCTTCCTGCTGACAAGCCCCAGGTAGGTGTGGGCGCGCAGATCGGGTGGCGACTTGTTGGCTGTGTCTGTTCTCAAGTTTGGGAGCCCAGACTTGTGCCTTCCAGCTGGGTTGTGGAGCAGGGACTCCGACTCTGATCCTCTCTGGAGTAGCTTTCTTAGGAGGAGAGTTGGCGGCCAGAGAGAACAAGGGGACGGGATGAGGCAGGGGCTATGTGGGTGAGCCTGGTCTATGGGGTGTTGGAAATAGGCCTGCTGTTCTCTAGGCCTGATACATATGTGGAAAGGTTCTAAAAGAAGGAATTCATTTAGCCTTGAACAGGTAGGAGAAAGTCCGAGATTATTTTTAAGAAACTGTTTAGAGCATGGTCTTCAGATGAGCGCCTCTGGCGTTTTTTTCCCTAACTTTGTAAAGTTGAGCCTTTCAGAATTTGAGTTTGTTGTGAYAGGTTAACATCAGCTGTTTGTGGCCAGATCTTAACTCCATAGCCCAAAGGCCTACGAACAGCAGTCACGATGGTAGCAGAGGTTGGATTTACAGTCCAGATCTGCTCTGTTATAGAATCCCCCCMCACAYACCCATACCACCCCGAACAGACACACTCTCATCTGATCTTGGAAGCTAAGCAGGGTTGGGCCTTGATAGTGCTTGCATGGAGACAATCCTTTAAAGCTATACAGCTTGGTGTGGGATTGATTTTGCTTTGRTTGTTTCTCTAGGTGGTTTTCTACCTTTTCCCCCCCCTTCTCCTCACTATACTTTGCTATTTTGATAAAAGGAATAGATCCTATCATTTTATGKGYATATAAAGGATATTCTGTAAGGAAGAACTACTTACATGAGTTACCTCATAGGAGGTGCTGGTGCTCAAAAGATCCCTGAATGGCACAAGCTCCTGTACTTCCTTCTGAAGTGCTCCTAGAACATACAAGGAAATCAGATGGTATTGTCTCTCAGTGTAGACCTGTCGCTCGTCTGCCTTGTTGATGAGCAGCCCCATTAAGCCTTTCCGCCCCCTGCCATGACTCCCCACTTTSCGCTTTGTACGCGTAGGTCCTGGTTAGAGTCAGGCACTGTGGATAGGCCTGGCCTCTTGGAGGTCACTTGTCCGTCAAATGGCTTATCAGAATTTTCCCATTTGTGAAAGCTTTCTGAGTAGGTAATGCACTGTCTGCAGTATTAGCACTTCCCTCTGCAGCCGTCTCAAGGATGGATACTATTGCTCTACTCAGAAGGCAGTCAGCATCCAGTAAAGCGGGCACTGAAGTGTACACTGTCTCTCACCATCTGTGACTTAGCCCAAAGGCTAWCTCTCCATTGCCTCTTGGTTTTGTGAAYACGCAGACAAAGCAAGGGCCAGTTTGGGGTCGTATTTCAGGGCCGAAACACTTGCCTAGTATGTACAAGGCCCGGGACTTATTCCCAGCACTACATAGATAAACATCACATGGGAGGTAAAGATGAATCTATTTAACACAACTTTATTATGCTCTTGTACTCAGACCAGTGTGCTGAACTCCGCCCTCAGAGATTTATAAGGGGGGGGGGTTATAGTAAGGTGGAGCCTTCTGTGACATGTCCACCAGCACCTGTTATGACTCTGTGTTATTCAGCTTTATACTCCTTGCATTGTCTTCAGGGAGACAGGCAAATCGCTGACGTAGGAAATGGATCCTGCACATTCAGTGTTGGATTTGCCATTTGAATGTCAAGAACTTTATGTCCTGTATTACTTTGCAGATTTATTTTCTGAAAGTAAACAYGACTTCTTAGCTGTGTCATGCCTGCTATAATTACACGCTGTCTTCAATAAAGAGCAAGGCAGGCGGGGCAACTTCTAGGGTTCCAGCCCTATGGAGTTTATAGATCTGTTGGTAGAACATCTTCCCTCAGGGACTCAGTCAGGGTCCAGAAGACGGATGGGCTAGGTGGGGATCCTATGTCCTGCCTGCCTGGGCTTACTCCTCCCAACCCACCTCCAGTTCCCATGGCCAGGGAACCAGTGTCGCTTTCTGTGATGTTATCATCAGCATGGTAGTCCCAGTAGAGATGAGGCTTGGAAGTTTCTGAAATATCAACTATGACCACACCACATTTTCAAAGAAGTGTCCCTTTCCCATAGACACACTTTCTAAAAAGAGTTGAATTTCAGTTGCCGGCAGTGGCCAGGGTAGACTGCAGTACCTAAAACTAAGCAAAAAGCTACTTATTCCTTTGTGTCTTTGCTCATCCAGCTCCAGCTCCTTCTTTAGAGTTAAAAGAAACCCCAGGACAGGAAGTCCTTTGACTCTGCGTGTATTGTGGACACTCTGGGGAAGTGTCCTCTCTGTAAGGTCACAACCCTAGGAAGACTTGTGCCTGACATCATGCAGTCCTGGTCCCATACATGGCCATGGCTGATTAAGTTTAAAAACCATCAAAACAGATTTCTATCTTTGGACAAGAAGAAGTCACAGGCAAGAGACTCTGGTGCAGAGTCAGAGTGAACCTGAACTAATATCAGAATGGCGTTCTGCTGACTTCTCATCCGCCCTGTGAGCTCACTCGACGGCCCCAATGGTGGGAGCTAGTTCAGTTGTCATTTCTGGAGGTGGTCAGTTGGACTACAAAGTGTTCTAGCACTCACTCCAAGCTCACCAAACCGAAGAGCTAATGTGACAGGTTTGCTCTTGTTATATACTAGAGAGGCTCTTTGTTGTAGATTTGGGGCTACTATAAATGGCCACACTTCACTGGTAATACTGTGGCTGTAGTGGATAGGACACAGACCTGGTTAACTGAGAATGCCCAAATAGTTGCCTCTCTACCCAGACCTGTCTGTCATTTCAAACTTGTGTTTGAGGTATAGGCTGTTGACTGTTTGTGGAGGATACTCTAATCTAGACCCCTCCCCCCCAAAAAAGACGACTTCCACTTTCTTAACTAGTAGCCCTTTCTAATGTCTCCTCCCTTTCCTATATATCTTATACAATGTATAAAAATAAAACCTGGCCTCAGTGTGGGCATGCCTGAGAGTATGCAGATGTGCTCACCTGTGTGTGTCCATTCAAAGACAAAAGAAGGCTATGAGGTGATTTGCTCAGTTGTCTGTAAGACAGACTAAAACCTTAGGACAGGATTTTTCACTGAATCACAAGCTCACTGTTTCAGCCAGGCCAGCGGGCCAGTGAACTCTGGGATCYCTCTGTCTGTGCCCCACGAGTTACAGGAATGTACAATCATGCCAAGCTTTTTCTTTGAGTCCTTGGGATTTGAACTCAGGTCCTCACGGTTGCACAGCAGATGCTCTGACTCGTGGACTTGCCTTCCYGGTCTCTTCCTAGCTTTTGGTTGCAACACATCTGCCATAAGTTCACCAACTTCTGGTCTCTCTCACGGCGATYAATTAGAGGATWAATTAGATTAATCTGGTTTTGTTCTCAYACTGGAATCTGAAGATCAGGGCCAGCGAGCAAAGTCTGGGCACACTGGTGCTGCTCCTCTGGGAGTCTAGTTCCCAGGTGAGCCACGGTTGACTGAGGAGGATCAGGCTAGAGAGTCAGCTGGCCTCCCGCCCCCCTGCCCCACTGAGGCCCATGGAAGAAAGGTTGAACAGAGAGGGATGGGGGATGAGTTTCAACTCTGTGGCTCTGAGCCTGTTACCAGAGCTGTATTCTTATGGTGTAGCTAAAGTTGATCACCTAAGTATAAAGATGATTRCCTGTGCATGGTTGTAGACGGGCTGAATAAACCAGACTCATCCCAACCCCACAGGCTAATTACATGCCCGCGTGCCTCAGAGGTGGGAGACTACATGTCTTTTTTAATCTTATGACTGTCTCCTGTGCCCTCTTATTTGTTCTGGGGATTGAACTTGGAGCCTTAAAAATGCTAGGCAAACTGAACTGTTTCCTTCAGCTATGTTCTTAGTGATTAATTCTATCAGATAATTTCTTCTGAGAAAAGAATACACATGGACTTAACATTATTAATGCCCTGAGTGAACTCTTATATGGTCATGGAATGGAGAACAGAATTAGGGACTCAAGGAAGACATCTGCCTCCTGTGCACACACAACACAGAAGGGCCTCCTGTTTCTCTTTTTCCCAGAAGGAAAGAATTAAAGTAACTCAGACAAGTCTAGTGAACTTAAACTTTTCAAGCGAAAGGCTTCAACAGGAGTTTTGAGGAAGTGGGGTTGGGAAGGGAAGAGGACTCGGGCTTCCTCCACAGCCAGCAGGGATGCAGGCAAACCAGCATTGGTGGCTCCGCCCCCTGGCTCATGAGTCAGGCCAGCCCTGCAGGTAAGTGAGGCGGTCCTCAGAGCTTCCCAGACAGCAGCTGTGGGCACCAGAAGGATTTGCTTACAATTCTGTCAAGAGTTGTTTTGTCCTTTACCATGCTGTGCTGCTGTTTCTAATGGTCCTTCTCTCCATCTCCCCCCTCCCTTTCTTTCTCTCTGTTCTGATGTCATATCTTGAAACGGCTACTAAAGGTTCTGTCTCCCCCGTGCCTTCCTTTCCCTCAAGAGGACCGCTTTGCATGGCAGTCCCCCACCACCCACCGCAACTACAAGGACTCCCTTTACATGAGCTCACCAAAGCCCTACATCCCACCCAGCACCCCCAGCCAACAGAACCCCTCACTGCCTCCTCCCATCTCTGTGCCCCTGGGAGCTAGGTTGGCTCCCCAAAATGCATCATATCCTGACTCATTGCTTTTGGGGTCCACGCGCCTTGAAGTGTCCTCCCAACCCCAGCAACACTATATAGCCTCCAGGTTAGTGTACAGGAAGAATGTGAGCTCTAACCCACGTCGTGAGGCCACTGGGAATAAACAGGTCAGCAGCTTATATGTCCCCTGTTTATCCAATAACATTTGCCGGGCAACATCGGAAAACTACTCTCCTGCTGCACGTGACTCAGCCCCAGACACTCCCTCGGAGGCTGCAGGCACCCAGGCACCAGCTCCCAGCCTTGTCCCTGGCACAGCCACAGCCGACACAGGGAAGCCACCGCCTGCCCCTCCTCCTGACCCTCCCAAGCTATTCTTTGACAACCGCAAAGATGACGGTGAGAAACCCACACTGGGGACACAGGCTTCGTCCCCAGATGCGGTGAGACCACCCAGGCTAGGCCCCCAGGTTACCTCTGATCCCGACAACCAGAAGAACAAAGAAACTTACCTTTTGCAGCCGCGTTATCCAGCCAAGGCAAGAAACTAGGAATGTTTGTGTGTCTT
Source organism: Apodemus speciosus (assembly GCA_002335545.1). NCBI lineage: Eukaryota > Metazoa > Chordata > Mammalia > Rodentia > Muridae > Apodemus > Apodemus speciosus. The sequence continues at coordinate 13,505 of BDUI01021568.1, forward strand.
CTGCACTGTGTCTCGGGCCCGGGTTAAGCGGCTCACTTGTTCTTTGGGCTTCCCTCCCCTTCCTCTCCTCACAGTGTTACAGCACTCGAATCCCGAGTTCTTCTATTTAACCCGCTCAGCACAGCCTGTCCTGTCTCCCTGGCTCTTGTCTGTAAATGTCTCCRTATGCCAGATCGTGGAATTCATAGACTAATAATGTGGTAAAAGTGTTTAAGTCTTATGACAAGGTGCTAAAGAAACTGCATTTGCCCCCAAGCTGGAAGGCTCTGTGGCAGTTTTGTGGGGTTCAACACTGTCTGCTTGCCCGCCTGCCTCTTCTGTTGTTTGTTCTCTTTCTCTCTCATAAAGTGTTAAAAGGATTCAAAAATAGATGGATGGAAAGGAACTTGGATGTGGCTTCCTCTGTGTCATAGAGTGTCAGGAGGCCAGCTGGCTAGCACTGGCTAGCACTGACTGTCTCATGTACTCTGAGGAAAGGGCACTGATTAAATATTTCTTGAAGTGCATCACTGCATGTCCACGCGCAACTGTTTAAATGTGGAATCCCTGTCTCTCTGCCGTCCCCTTTGCGTGATGCGTAACAACCCCTTATTTCCCACAGGATGCCACCTCCTCCAGCCCAGCCCCGTCTGAGGTAATAGTTGTCCCTCTCTACCTGGTTAATACTGACAGAGGGCAAGGGCAAGAAGGCACTGCCAGAACTCCAGCACCTCTGGGGCCACTTGGCTGCGTCCACACTGTCCCGGCGACCACCCCTGCTGCCTCACCTCTGACCTTCCCGACATTAGATGATTTCATTCCCCCTCATCTGCAGAGGYGGCCCCACCACAGCCAGCCAGCCAGTGCTTGTGGCTCCCTCTCCCCTGCTAGCCAGACGCCACCACCCTCACCACCACCTCCGCTGGTCCCTCCCATACCGGAGGACCTCCACAGAGGCTCGGAGCCTGACCTCCCGGGAGCTGTCTCAAGTACCGTAAGCTTGCTGGGCCCCCTTTCCCACGGCTACCCTGAATGTCTGCTCCTGACAGTACAACCCTCCCTTTCTCACCGAAGTACTAAGCTCTGAGGTGGCCTTGGCCACTGTGCTTGTGTGATGGCCGGATCTGTGTTTGCTGTCCCCGAGAGCATGTCCCCCATGTGCATCCTATGGGCCACCTATGGCTGCTCTTGCCTCTCAGGAACCCTCTCTCCTCTGCTCTGTTGGGAATGCATGTCTTTCAGGTGGAAATTTTTGTCTTCCCTCTGAGAAGTATCTGTGCTCTTTACCTCACCTTTACCACCCTGATCGTCTTCGTAGGTCAGGGTAGATAGAGCGTTGAAGGCTGAGGAAAGCTGTGGAAAGCTGCAGGCTGGTGTGCTGATAGAAATCAAGGAATAAGAGAGGTTATGAGGAGGAAAAGTTTTATTCTTTGGCTGATTTCATGAAGTGGACTCTGTTAAACAGAAGCGGAGAGAGGGAGAGAAGGGGGCGTTTAATTGAGTAAATGGATCTGAAAACCATTGTGTTAAGACTTTCTCACAAGACATAATTGCCAGGGCCCCCAAGGAGGAGGCCATTGTGGTTTTGGTGGCAAACTTACATATCAGTAACTGTKGGAAATTTAAATGTCCTCACTGATGAGTGTGAGTCTCTTTATGGACTGCCCAGATACTTCCGGCACAGAATATTCCCTCCTTCCCTAGGAGCCCAGAGCAAAAGAATCTGAATGGATATCAAAAGTYGTAATGTGAGGACACTTGCTGGCCCTGGGTTCAGTGGGGTCGTGTAGAACCCGCTCCTATGAAAGGGACTYRTGGTTCAGCCCAGCATAGGGGACGTGCCTAGTTCCTGTTAGTTGTGTTGCTGAGGACTTACTAGTGAATGAAGAAGTTAAAGTAACTAAGTGATGGCTTCATCTTAGCCTGTCCTAAGCTAGGTTTCACGGGTGAAACTTATGACAAACCAGGGCTCCTGCCTTCTAACGATCTGGAGGAGTTAGGTAGAGTACATCCACATCTCAAGGCTGCTGCCCATGGGATCATCCAAGTGCTGGGTTTGATTGAGCGGGTCTGGGAAGGGGCAGGGCCTCTCACTTGGTCGCAGGTATCAAAGGGTTTTTGATGTTGGAGCAGCCGTAAACACCACTATTGACGTACRGTGAGCTGAGTATTGTGTGGCTTGCTGGTGGAACTGAACATTTACTAGCAWCCTTTGTTGGAAGAAGAATGCCCATGAAACTAGGTTAAGTTGCTTGTTAAGCTGAATCAAGTCAGAGAACAGGAAGGAAACTTCTTATTTAGCTTAGTGGGGAAATTGTAATGAGGTGTCAAACATACAAAAGCTGGGAACTGTTACATCATGGGCTGGGCTTCTTGTGTGATGGCAAGAAGTTATAGAGTAGGATTAAGCAAGTTATAGAGCAGGATTAAGCCAGATATAACCAAGAGTTTGGATCTCCTATGTTGAGATTTGCAGCTCATCTTTGCTACAGACTGATGTACTCCGTGCCTCCTAGCTGAACCTCTAGCTGTATTAGAAGGCATTCTGGTTTAGGATGCACACATTTCTTGCCAATGTGTCTTGAGTAGAATGAGTCTTACCAGAGTGCACTTGGTGTCGCTGTCAGCCATTCTGGTGTGTACCTGCTGTTAAGCATTTGTAGCTCTGCATTTGCATATCGAGTTTGGTTTTTGTGTGCTGGGACAGTGTACGCAGCTTATCCAACTGGCCTAATTGTTCTGGAGTAAACTTTCCAGATGTTGGCATAATAAKGGTTGTTGCTTTAAGTATCAAAGTAAGAGATTAAAAGCAGATTGCTTGATTTCCCCCTCCAGATGCCTGGTAGGTGGCATCCAGGCCGTAAGTTGATACAAACCCCTCAGGTCTTGGAAAAAACATATTACTCACAAAGTTGAGCTCATAGAAGTGGCTATCCAGGGAACATCTAAAAGAGAGTYCAACCAAGGTATTGGTGACAAAGGCCCCTACTGTGTGTCAAGAGCTGTCCAGGGTGCTGATAYCCACACCTCTTCTGATGAGTATGCATTCTGTTGCCAMAAAACTTAGCTCCCACATGCCCTTGCTGGTAGCTGGCCTCTGTCACTTTCATAGTGTTGTTTTGTTTTGTTTTGTTTTGTTTTTGAGCAATTTTTAGGGCATTGTGTTATGTGGTGACAGGAGAGAGATATTGTCCTTGTCTTGCAGGTATATGCCAGTATACCCGGTAGGTGATCTTCGAGCATAGTTTTTTCAAAAATAGCCATCAAAATCTTGTTCTTAAAKCCCTTTTAAGAATGCCAACTTGCCAAGCTTAGTGACACATGTCTAGAGACRAGCAGATCTCCGGGTTTGAGGCTAGCCTGATCGACATAGGGAACTTCAAGCTAGCCTGGGCTATATATGGAGACTCTGTCTTTGAAAAAGAAAAAGAATGCTCTCCTGGGGCTGAGGGTATGGAGTGTTTGCCTAGCATGGGCTCAGCCCCGAGTTTAGTCCCCAGAACTGGAGCATGGGGATTGTCATCTTTAAGGTCTGAAAGATATAAAACAAGAACTTTGTAGAACCTAAGTGTGGTGGAGGGAGCATTTGCCAGTTTAGGGTCCTGTTTCTTATTTGTTTCAAAAGATTGGCATTATCTCTTCATCAGTTTATAAAAGTATGTTTCTGGTGGGAGTCTCAGGTTTTAAAGTGAAGATTTCCCATGGCTTGCTCCAAGGGTTTTTGTTGGTCTGACACTGGAGTGAAGAAGAGATGTCCCAGCAGGATAGGATCCTGCTTGGCTGCTGAAATAGCTCAGCGCTTCTCTGACTGCTCGGTGATGTTCAGAGTAACTGCCCATGACACAGGGGTTCCTCTTTCTTCTTCCACCAGTGCCTTTGTCTGACATTTCTCTAGAGGACGCCTGGCTTTTCCCACTTACACCAGCTCTCATTCTTAGATYGCATTTGGAATTGCATGAGTTTTGCATGTCATCCTATTTTGGTTTGAGTTTGCTTTTGCAGTAACCAGATCGATAGACAACTATCACTAGGTGAACAAAATGGACAATACTGAGACTCTCAGCAACATTTACTGACCTGCCTTCTCTTCCCCCTTACTAATACCAACTAGGAGAACAAATTTCCAGATTCAACTTCTAACTGAAATTGACTCATTGGTTACGTTTTCTTTCTTAATTAAGGTCTTTGTAGAGATGTCCATTCCCTCTTCTTACTAAGTCTTAACTCTAGATGTCTTATATTTACACTTCTTTTTAATGTTTTGTTTTTCAGGGCAGTCCTTTACTAAATGAAGTTTCTTCTTCCCACATTGAAACCGATTCCCAAGCTTTCCCTCCAACAAGCAGACCTTYGTCTGCCTACCCCTCCACCACCATCGTCAACCCTACCATCGTGCTCCTGCAGCACAATCGAGGTAAGGCAGACTCCTGCATGGTGCTGGGGTCAGCAGCACCAGCTCATGATGTCTGGGGCAAGAAATCCCTCCTTCAAAAATGTTTCCCCATCCCTGCCCCACGCTATCTGTCCATCTCCCTTATAGGTCCCAGAGGTCCTATAAGGATCCCTAGCAGGGAGACAGAGGCCCCTGATTTAGAATAATGTCAGGTATCAATATAGGCTGGGTTAGTTTAGGGCCATGTGCTAGACCTTGGGGTTTTNGCATTTGGAATTGCATGAGTTTTGCATGTCATCCTATTTTGGTTTGAGTTTGCTTTTGCAGTAACCAGATCGATAGACAACTATCACTAGGTGAACAAAATGGACAATACTGAGACTCTCAGCAACATTTACTGACCTGCCTTCTCTTCCCCCTTACTAATACCAACTAGGAGAACAAATTTCCAGATTCAACTTCTAACTGAAATTGACTCATTGGTTACGTTTTCTTTCTTAATTAAGGTCTTTGTAGAGATGTCCATTCCCTCTTCTTACTAAGTCTTAACTCTAGATGTCTTGTATTTACACTTCTTTTTAATGTTTTGTTTTTCAGGGCAGTCCTTTACTAAATGAAGTTTCTTCTTCCCACATTGAAACCGATTCCCAAGCTTTCCCTCCAACAAGCAGACCTTYGTCTGCCTACCCCTCCACCACCATCGTCAACCCTACCATCGTGCTCCTGCAGCACAATCGAGGTAAGGCAGACTCCTGCATGGTGCTGGGGTCAGCAGCACCAGCTCATGATGTCTGGGGCAAGAAATCCCTCCTTCAAAAATGTTTCCCCATCCCTGCCCCACGCTATCTGTCCATCTCCCTTATAGGTCCCAGAGGTCCTATAAGGATCCCTAGCAGGGAGACAGAGGCCCCTGATTTAGAATAATGTCAGGTATCAATATAGGCTGGGTTAGTTTAGGGCCATGTGCTAGACCTTGGGGTTTTTGTTTTTTTTTTTTTTTTTGTGGTTACAAACAAGTTAACAGTTAAATGCGCAAAAGTGGAATTTTGTGTCTCTTGGTTCTTTATCTTGTGATTTTTAATGAAGCTTTGCCTCAAGCATACAGCCACAGTATGTCTCTCAAGTGCTGTCATAAATGACCGACTTGTTCAGAGTAATAAGTTTCTAGAAAGTGCAGTTTTGAATACTGACTTTCAAAAGAGGAAACACTGAGTAGATGATTGTCAACAATGTAAGGGATTTTGTGCTCTGTCAAAGAGGCTTCTAGACTTTCTCTGGTTGTTGGCTACCCCTCTTCTCATAGTGGCATCCCCTGTGACCCAGATTTGTATGTCTGTTTGCACTGATTCCACATGGCCCAGGCAGCCCTGCTGCTTAGGGCTTCCGTTGAGTTCCTATARTTTCTCTGGCTGTTCTGGTTGGTCCTGCTGCGTCTCYGAAAGAGCCTTGGGGATCGGTCAAACCCAGAACTTTGAAGTAGTCATCATATAGCTTTACGTTACTGCTTTAAAATTCAGGCAGTGCTTTTGAATCCCAACTTCTTCATGTTGGAATTGCACAGAGGAATAAACTTTGCATTTATAAAAGTCCTCTTGCAACACGAAATGGGACATTTTCAGGCCATCTCCYAGGAAGGAGCTCTTCTACACTGAACTGAAGGGACACTGYAGGGCTGTGTATTGTCTGCAGCTCAGAGCTTGGCTCCAAGCCCTCTCTTCTTGACGCTCTTCTCACCCACTTCCCTGCCCTTCCCTTAGAGGAGATGGGGCTATGATCTTATTTTCATTGCTCTCTATACCGAAGAGGTTTCTCTTTTCTACTTCTGACCAGAAAAGTAGGTGCATCAAAACACCTTCTCAACTTTAAATATGTTCGCTCAGTCTTACATGGTGGCCTCGGTGGTTCCAGGCTGTTTTTGTCCTTGTTGTTTTTGCACTGTGTGGCCCCTGTCTTCCTCCTCAGGACAGAAGGGCYCTCCATCCAAGCGCCCGTTCTCCTTCTGCCCCGACACCCTCCCTGGCAGCAGCTCTCGTTGCCAGTGTCTGTCATGCAGAACAAAGAAAAATGCAGAAAAAAGCAATAGCTTCTCTGTGAACTTCTTCATGACTCATTATTCTAAAAAGCAAGTTAGTTCCCAGAAAGAAAGGCAGTTTCTTTAAAGATGGGATTTATTCCCAAGGCAGCTGGGTTTTTGGGAAATGCCAAGCGTAATGTCAGCTGCTTTTGCCAAGTCCCTCTGACAACACCTACAGGGACGTTTTCAGGCAGCAAAATGCCTGAGTTCCTTCTTTGTTTCTTCCTTGAATGAGTGAAATTCTCTTATTCATCAAAGAGGACTTTTGGTTCCTGTTTTTCTCTTGACCAAGTTGCTGCCTTTGGCTTAAAATTAGGATTGCCCAGAGTGAAGCACATCCTTCAGAAAAGTATGTGCGTAATGATGCTGTGCAGGGTTTGGTTGGTCATGGGTTTTTTTTTTTTTTTAAATTAACTAGTGGTTTCCCGTAAAGAGAAAAACCATGGGTTCATCCCAGGTAGGGCGGGATAGGTAGAGAAGAATGAGTGTGTGCCCATCGGTGGGGCTTGGGTCAGCYGTTTCTGGCTCTGCTCTGGAATGTACCCAGCCTGRCATCTCTGCTTCTCCTCACAGAAGAACAATTTCTTAACTATGGCAAAGTTTCCTAAGTGGTGATAACTTTACTCTATATCTGAAATTCTGGTTTAGTCATCCTTAAAAAAAAGTTGGTTTTTTTTTCCCCCCCTGTCTAGACTGTCACAGGGCCGGCCCAGTTTGGTAATGACTCTGTCTCTCCTGGTCAGCCTCCTCACCCCAGGGGACAACAGGCTCTGGGCCTCTGGCCTGACTCTGGTGGTCGTAAACAGTACTGTCCCCTTTCCGGTCGTGCCAGCCTGCCCCTGGCATTGCCCACCCTCGATCAGTGAAGCAGGGGTTCAACTCGGGAAAACCGCAGGGCTGAGAGCGGCACATGGTCCCCTGCTCGGGGCCTTCCAGCCTCTACTGTGTGTYGGATCATGAGAGTCTGGTTAGATTCAGAAGCTCTGGGGAGGGGGTAGGAGAATGAGGTTCCAGAGCTTTAGGAAGTGTGCCATTGTGGTTGGCTGTGGACAGGAACGGTTGGAGTGTCATCCCAGTGCTGGTGACTACTGCTGTCTGTACGGCTTTCTGTGAGAACAGCTATTTTGCCTTTGACGCAGAAGCGACAGGATCTTCTCGGTCGCTAACCTTTGCTTCTGCTGGCCAAGGAGGGCCCTGCCTGGCACCTTGCAGAAGAAGACAGTGTGGCACCTGTAAATCCTTTAGATAGCAGAGTGCTCTGATACCACAGATGAAGAAATGGAGGCCGAGGGTTACTTTATTAATTCTTGTCACCTAGCAAGTTGCCAGGCCTAGAACTCCACTGGGCCTCTAGTTCAGCTGCTGTGAGTCACATGCATGAAGCTGAGGTGGACAGCTGCTGTGTCCACTGGCCTTGAGGTCCTACGCTGCCCTGTTTACTTCTGTTCCATATCGATTCTAGCAGCAGGACAGGAATGTGGCCACTGGGGACAGTGACAGTGTGCATGGGCCAGCACGGTCTATTTTTAATCTCTCTGGTTGCTTGCTGTTTAGCAGCTGTAGAAGGTAAAGGTTACTTTTCTGCTTATCGCATAGGGCACACAGGAGGCTGCCCATGAGACCTTGGTCTCCCCTCCACGTGATGACCCAGGAGAGTGAGCAGCGGCTAGGTCACAAGGGTTGGAAAGAGCTGTAGGCTAGGAGCTGGAGGTTTTGCTTCTAGAACCAGATGGTTTTTGGTGTTACCTTGAGTAATCTAAGCCCCTTATCCCAGTGAGGTCACTTTGCTAATGCTGATTATTTTTAGAATTTCTCTCTTACCCTGGAACAGGCAGATGTTTGGTGACTCAGCTTCAGGGCTGAGGGTTTTCATTGAGGAAAATAGCTGTGCCTAACAGCCGAGGCTGTTGCTAAGGTTTCAAGCGCCAGATGAAAAGGCTCTTACCACGGGGCTGGCAAGCTGAGGAGATGGTACTTGCCATGTCCCCAGTTCTTCTCATAGCTCTACCAGAAGGTACCGCGTCTGGCCTGTGAAGAGGTCCGCGTAAGGTTGGAAGGGTCACAAGTAATGAGATCACCTTGAGACAAGATGGAAACTCTGAGATCACTTTGGTGGGCCCAAGTCCCTGGTGCAGATCTGTCGTTTGGGGAGCTGGGGGACCTCTTGCCTGAATCACTGGAGCTACAACTCAACCACTGCCTCAGGTGGGGTGTGTATTTTAACATCCCAGCCCTGAAGACGGCAGGCACCAGAGTATGCAGTCCTAATTAATCATTCTGGGGCTTCTCTGTCTCACCAGGTGCTGTATAAATACTACTTACATTGTGTTCTTTTCTCTCATCACAGAACAGCAAAAACGACTCAGTAGTCTTTCAGGTAGGTGAGCAATCTATTTATTTACCTGATAACTTCTGATCCTGTTCAAGCGGTGTCCAATCAACGCTGTCTTCCGAATTTCCCAGTGTGTTGATTGACAGACCACAGAGATAATTGAAACAGGGATAGTTTTCTGTACCCTGGAGCAGGCATATCTATGAACCACAACAGTAAACATGCCTTGAGGAACTGTGGCATGTCCCCAGGTTGTCAGACCAGGCTGCCTGGGCACTGACCRGAGGGGCTTTGTGGAGGCAGACTTATGGRAGGCCTYTGARGARCACCTGGTTGCTCTGTCTCAAATGAATCAGGTGTTGGGAAATGTGGGTCACTGCCAGGAGATGGATGGCCCTGGTGACAGGTCTAAGTGAGAGCCCCCAGACCCACACAGTGCTTGAGGCTGCCAGTTGAACGTGAGCGGGTGTCAATACCTCCTGGAAAGCTTGGTGAGACTCGCTTCAAGAGGGTCAGACTTAATGGACAGGAATGACATGTTTGGATCCCAAGAAGCTGAGGCTTCCTTCCTTACTGACCACACCTTTAGGTAGAGAGTAGTCACCAAGTTCCATAATGGTGGAGGGACCACGAATATAGTCTGTTCTCAGGGGTCRCTCCCAAGAGAGCATGCAGGATGAGACGGCGTCGGGCTGGGGAGGCCTGAGATCCCGGGGAAACCCAGGGATGGAACTATCCAGTCATTCTGTGCTGCTTCCAACCCTGCTTTTCATACTCTAGTTCTTTTCTGTTAAGGAAGAAAGTGTGGTCATGCCTCCCAAATTGTTGCGAAGCTC
>BDUI01021575.1:11506-21742 GCA_002335545.1 Apodemus speciosus
TGATGTTGAACATTTTTTAAGGTGCTTCTCAGCCATCTGAATTTCTTCAGGTGAGAAGTCTTTCTTTAGTTCTGTGCCCCATTTTTTGATAGGGTTATTTGGTTTTCTGGGGATTAATTATGTTCTTATTTCCTACATCCTAAGGTTCTAATAGGTATATGCACATAGGTGTGTATGAATGTATGCGTTCATAAGTAGCTTGTTTGATGGTTTTTTTGCTTTTTCACTATATGCTTTTGAGCTATTTTATTATGTTATCTTGAGGAAAACATTAACATCTTAAAATAGTCTAGTTCGTGTTAGTATAAACTAATTTTATTAGTAAACAAAAAGTTACTCTAAAAATCTTGCTCTCACTCTCTGTCTTATATAATTATTGTTATAGACAAAACTCTATGCATTATAACTATAATTATGATTACTGCCTTGTTTAGTTGTCTCCTAAATTAGAAAAAAATAATTATCAGTAAAAATCCATGCATACCATTTTCTGTATTTTCTATGTGTTTACCTTTGATGATGTTCTTTAGTTTTCCATGTGGATATATAGATTACTAATTTCTTTCTTTGCATTAATTAATTAATTCACTTTCCATCCAGATCATTGCCCCCTCCTCCAGGTCCCCCTGTCACACAGCTATTTCCCCCATCTCCCTCCCTTTCTTCTCTGAAAGGATAGAGGTTCCTCCTGGGTATCTCCCAACCCTGGCACATCAAGTCCCTGCAGGACTAGACACATCCTCTCTCACTGGGCCAGACAAGGCAGCCCAGTTGGGGGGAATCTAGTTTCTTTTTATTTCAGCACAAAAATGTTGCTAGTGACAACTTGTCTGCTTTTATTTGTGTGATGTCAAACAAAAGAAATTCTGGCACTTGTTAAAATGATAAAGAAGACTTTATTCATGATTATTCCAATATTGGAATAATGGAGGCCAATATTACTGCAATGGGGACTCAACACCCTGTTTTATACAACTGATTCAATATTCTTGTACAAGACAAAATGTAGATAATTGTGACTTTGAAATATGTTTGTATATGTTAACAAGTAGTAAAAGAACACATGCCTGAATGTACAAATAATTGTTATTCAACTGCATTCATTTATTTTTATTTAAAAATTCCTCAATAATTTTATACATGTATATATTGTTGTCTTAGGTTTCTACTGTCATGACGAAAGCCCATGACCAACAGCAACTTGAAGAGGAGAGCGATTTGGCTTCTGGGCTTTAGCCCATCATTATGCGATGCTAAGGCAGGGACTCCAGGAAGGAAGGTAGAGGCAGGAACTGAAGCAGAGGCCGTGGAGGGTGATGCTTCCTGACATGCTCTACATGACTTCACTTCCTGCTTTCTTATACAACCCAGATTTCCCTCTTAGGGGTGGCACCATCCGCAGTGGGGTTGGCAACCCATTTTAATTAATAATCATGAGAATTTTCCACAGATATGTTTAAGTTGATGGAGGCATTTTCTCACTTGGGGTTTCTATTTCCAGATAACACTTTTGTCGATTTGACAAAACAAAGGAAAACAAAACAGAAACAAAACAACAATAAAAAAAACAAAACAAAAAAAAACGAAAACAAAATAACCTGGCACAATTGTGTTTCGGGCAGTTTCAAGTCTCATCTTCTCTGATCTTCCTGTCAGTCTCTGAAACGCCCTGTACAAGACTTCTCCAACTTTGCTTTTTCCCTATACTGAGTTAATTGTATCTGTTTGCACAGCGTGGGCTAGGAGGCTACTTACTGAAACACAGGAAACTTATCAGTGACTACACCATGTAAGAAAACCACTCTCCTTCCCTCAGAACCCATTACCTGCCACAGTCTATCAAAAGGAGGGCCCCATGAGCCCTTCTCCACACACAGTGAAGTGTTGACAGGTTTGGCCTTTGGCCAGTAACCACAGCTGCCATGAATCCATGAGTGTAGTGACCACATCATGTCCAGAAGACACTGTTTTATGACTTGTATCCCTAAGTTCTAGTTCTACAATTGTATTTCCTCCTCTATTACATTCCCTGAACCATGGGAATGGTGACAGAGATTCCCGACTCAAGACTGAGAATTTCTCCATCATTCATGATGCACTTTGACCAGCTGTGAGTCTTAAGAATCCTCTCTGATGGTTGCTGAGGGCAGTACTTATCTATGAATAAAAACATATTTAGAAGGTGGTTTGACATCATGTCTACAAAACAATAGAATGAGGTTCTTCCTTACGACCTATGACCTCCCTGTATATGGGATTTTTCCAGGTTCACAGTCCCAGGCATGTATCTTCCCCGTCTGCATTGGAATTTTAACAGGCTTTATCTTGTGCAAGGCTTGTTCAGTAACCACAGAAGCTGTGACTGACCTAGATACTCTTTAGTTGTCAGTAGTTTGTGGCCCTCCCTTCAAGGACCATCATGTCATGATTGTACCAGTGTGCACAGCTTGTTAGTACGTTGTGTGTGGGGTCTAGTGCTGGGTAAGACTGTTGATGCTTCTTTCTCCAAGAAGCCTACATAGGCAAGCTGGCCAGCAGGGAGAGAGTTTCCTGGTCATCTGAGGTTGATTTAGTTATGTGGTGCACACAGTGTGACTGGCCTTTGACAATAAGGATTTATCTCCTACTTGTGGTGTGCAAGCGATAGCAATGGCAATTCTCCCTATTTTTGTAATTTCTGTTTCTTATCAATAATCTTGCTTTAGTAAGTCACTGCCATCATATTTTCCTTTGATATTCAAATTCTTTTAGTTCTTTGAGAATATTTATGATAGTAAATTATCTCATATTAATTCCAACATCTGGTCTTCCTTAGGGACTTAGATTTCTATTATGGATGAATTGTTTTCATGGTATGTTTTGATTTCATTTCTTTCTTTGTATATCTCCGTTTTTTGTTGAAATATGGAGTGCTCAATACTATAATATGTTAACTGTAGACATTACATTCCTCCCTAACATTCCCCTTATGTGTGTATGAGATTTTTGTTCATCCTATTTATTTGCTTATTTAATGACATTTCTAGACCAATTCTGCAAAGTCTTTATAAAAACTGTAAAGGTTATGGAGTCAATGACATCTCTATTTGGGTGGTTTATTGATTAGCTAATGCTTGGATGCAAACATCTGTAAATGACTTAACCAATACAGTTCCATGTCTTTACCAAGCCGTCTTTCCCAATTCCCCCACCTGTGTGTATGTGTGTGTGTGTGTATGAATGTGCACTGTGTATATGTGTATTCTCATGAGTATATGTGTGTGTTAGTGTGTTGTTTATGTGTCTATATGTGTGTGTGGTGTGTGTGGATGTGCATGTATGTGTGGTATGTGTGCTGTATATGTGTGTGGTGTGTATATGTGTGTATATGTGTGAGTGTGTGTATGTATGTGCATGCATGTGTGTGGTGTGTGTTATGTATGTGCATGCATTGTGAGAGTGGTATGTGTAGTATATGTGTGTATGTGTATATGTGTGTGTATATGCATATGTATAGTGTGTGTGGTGTACTGTGTATATGTGTGTGTTTGTGTATGGTATGTATATGTATATGTGAGTGTGTGTGATGTGTGTGTATATGTGTGTAGTGTTTGGTGTGTGGTATGTGCATGCGCATTTGTTTGTTTGTGTGTGTGTGTGTGTGTGTGTGTGTTGGGGCATACATTGACTTTTATGGCAGATAATTTACAAGTTTGCTTTAGTTTTTCTTCATTTTCTACTCTTGTGAACCTCAACCTTATCCAGAGTAAAGATTGTGGTCTGATGCTCTTTGGGTGTGTGACATAGTGCTGTGTGTGTAGACATGCTCTGCTCATCATTCTCATGGTTTCAAGGACATTTATGACAATGTCAGAGCTTGCACATTCACCTCTCTGCCCACTGTTTCCTTTCAGGCTTTAGGTCAGCTACTTGTCAGCCCCACTCAGTGCTGCCTCAGGCAGCTGAAACATTAAGTTGTCACTTGTCCTCCCCTCCCTCTTTCTTTTTGAGTTAGGGTCTCTTCATGAAGTCCAGGTGACCTCTAATGCTCCTGATCAACCTCTGGAGTTCTGAGATTAGGGATACATACCTCATGCTTGGTACTCTTGATTTTGCAAAATGCCTCATAGAACATACTGGTTGTACAGGAGGAGTGTGCAAAGGTATACCAAATCAACCTAGAGAATGGAGCTTTCAGGGAATTCTGGGACAGGCCAAGTTGTGGTAATTCTCCTGGGAGGAGCTTCAGGATCGCCCCCTCTCCGCAGTTGTCAGACTTCAGACTTTCACTTCTGTTGTAAAGTCTTCAGTCTCATGGCTTCCATTTTGAAGTTTTCTTTACAGAATGTGGAAAGAGGAAAAAGAAAGTGAAATTTTTACTTGTAACAGTGAAAATAAAAACGGTGAAAATAAAAGAGTTTTGGTTTATTTGAAATACTGTCTTCCTTTGTTCACAAAGCATTTTACAAAAAAGAAAAGTGGGCCAGTGACATGGATCGGGAGGTGAAGGTGATTGTGGCCAAGCATGAAGACTTGGGTTCGATTGCCAGTTATCCACATGGTGGAAGGAGGGAATCAACTCCTGCAAGCTGTCTTCTGACCTCTGCACTCTTGTACACACACATGCACACATACATGCACACATGCATGCATGCATGCACAAACACACACAATTTTAAAAAGTGCCATTTGTAATTTCTAAATACCACTGTAAACAATAGTAATTTCTCCATAGTGGTGGGTGAGTCACTCTCAATGAATTTCAGAGGGTCATAGTGTGTCTACAATCCCATTTCCTTCATGTTGATTCAGCCCAGCAAGTCTAGACACACACATAATATTTCATAGGCACAATTAGGCTCAACATTGGAAGAGTTGAATGTTTTCATCAGAAATCAACTTCTTATTCCCGAATTGCAAATCACTGCAAGAGTCGCCTGCCTGTGGAAGGCTTARAATAAACTCATTTGTTAGGCCCACTGCGAAGTTTCAGGTCCGGGTGGCAATTATAGTTAGCACCATCCTTGTATTTTCCTAAACTTACCAGACAGTGATATGGCTCATGGAATAGAAGATGAGCAAATATATAAATGGAAACGCAACAAACATAGAAATCTGAACATTATTAAGAAGATAGGATTACTGATAATATTTTATATTCTTGTGCAAATTTCAAGGGGGTTGGGAAATAATTCAAAGCAGTATGATTTGTATCTTTGTATTTACTTTTTCTCTGTACCTGTTCCCCTCAATTGGATTGAAGATGATATCGCTGATATATAAAGTTAAATCTGACATCTCAACATTTTAGTCAGTCAAATGACAAGTTTTTGAAAATTTCAACATTATTTTTTATCTTTTGGAAGTGAAAACAGTTTTCCTTCTTATTTCTTTGATGGGAATTTAAGTTTCTAAGACAAAGCCTGAGAATTCATGAAAAATTGCTTAATAAGCAAATAGTTAAATGATTAAAACTTGGCATTTTGGAAGGAAGAGGCCACAGGCAACATTTTGACTTTTCTGACCCTGGTTGCCATGACGCATACTTACATGAACCTTAGCTCATCTAAGGCCAAAGTGTTTTCTCTCAAAATTGCTGCCACACAGAAATTCTTTCTCCTTTGGGGTTTCCTATTTTTGAAGCTTTTTACTAAATTCATTACCAGATAAGACAAATATTTGTCTAAATGTCCATGTAACAGATATTCTAGAAAGGTGTTGATTGCCCTGATTTCACGGTGAATAATGATTTTGGTGCTGTGGAAGGCCGTACACGAACACGAAACTCCCCAGTCTTGCCGTAGAAACACGTGACTGTAGCTGCTGGTTTCTGGAGTGGGGAATATCCATTAGTCTCTGGTGGCTTGAGCCTACATAAATGATTCCTTAGGGCAGTGAGATGGAAAACTAGAAATCTAACTAGAGTATGCCAGACAAGGACTAGAGTTTCTTGCATAATTAACGTGCGGAGTGGGAGCATCGCTCTCCATGGCCTCTCTGCCTCGGTGGCTCGTGCAATGGTGAATGATGGCCGTTTGTTTATCAGGGAGTCTGAGAGTGGCCTTTGTCTTATTTTTACACCTCATTGCTTCTCCATCTCTTTTCTCAAATCTCATTTAAAAGGTATTTAGATATTTCCCTCCTGCTCATCTTTCTTAATTTTACTCTGCCTCTATCGATGGCTGTSTGATTCTACAGCCTCGGCAGTATGCTTCCCAAGGTTTTGCCACTCTTCTTTCACTCAAACTTTGCTATAAGATGTCCACAAATTTAGTTTGTGAAACTTGGCCTAGTTCATGAGAATATAGTTTTCTAGATTAGACTGGGACAGAAGACACTTCCTAGACTATAAATTGGTGACTTACAAAATTATCTTAAATAATCTCCCAATATGCTTGCAAGCTATATATTCTTTTAACAATATTTATTTTTATACTATGTTTATGGGTGTTTTGCCTGCATGTGTCTGTGCATGTGCATGTAATATACTCGGAGGCCAATGATATGGTAGAATCCTTTGGAAATGGAGTTACAAATGTTTGTAAACCATCATGTGGGTGCTGGGAACTGAACCAGGAAATGGATGGAGCTGGAGAGCATCATACTGAGTGAAGTAACCCAGTCTCAAAAGAATACCCAAGGCATGCACTCGCTGATAAGTGGATATTAGCCTAGAATCTTGGAACACCATAGACACAATCCACCTACCAAATGCTGTCCGACAAGAAGGAAAGAGTGGACCCAGGTTCTGGAAAGGCCCGATGCAGCAGTGTAGGGGAATACCAGAACAGGAAAGTGGGAAGGGGTGAATAGGGGAACAGGGGGAGGGAACAAGGCATATGGGACATTGAGGGGGGGGGCGGGGAAACCAGGAAAAGGGAAATGAAATGTAAATAAAGAATATATTCAATTAAAAAAAAAGAGTAATAGCTTCTCTTAAATGCTGAACAGTCTCTCCAGAATGCTAAGCACTATTCCTAGTTTAGTGTATAAAAAGGCTACTTAAGAAATATTTATACGTTTAAATGTGAATATGTTCTAAAGCAAAATTATCATTGGAAGAAACTTTTTTGTATATTTGTTTGTTTGAGTCAGGGTTGTATTGTGTAGTCTCGATTGGCCTGCAATCTATGTTGGTCTTGAATTCACAGAAATCCTCCTGGCTCTTGGCCCCTGAGCTCTGGGATTAAAGGTGTGTGCTGCCATGCTGGCTAACCTTATTTTACTCTAAAGAGGTGTTGGCTCTAATGACATCCTTAGGGCGCTTGGTGGGTTGGTAGTTATTGAACAGTATAGAAGGTGATTAGAACATTCTAAACAGAATCTCTGGTCACATTGTACTCTCCTATCTCTCCCAAGGGCATTAAAAGGTTGGGGAGGTAAAGTTCAAATAAGCTTCATCAAAGGTATGAATTTTATCGTATTTACTTATTTATTTACACAATACTGGGGATTAAACCTGGGACCTCACATATGCCAGGCAATTACACTACCACTGAGTTGTAGATCCAGCCTTGAATTTTGCTGGATTTAGACAGAAGTTAATTATTCTTGGTTAGTTAAGGATATATACTAGTCAGCTCTCTATTACCAATGGCAAACAGCTGAAGCAATCAGCTGCTAAAGAAGAAAGATTCATGGCTCATAGCTTTGGAGAGTCCAGACCATTGTAGCTTGGCTTTGGTGCTTTGGGTCCTGTATTGAGACGAAACATGGCAAGGATTGAGTAGTTAAACAAAGTTCTCACCTCAACATGGCCAAGGAGAGGGAGGGGGAGGGGAAGGCAGGAGAGTGGAAGGGAGAGGGAGTGGAAGATGGGGGGTAGGGCTGAAGGGGGAGGGGGAAGGGAAACGAAGAGGGAGAGACAGATATTGAGAGATATTGAGAAATGAGAGAGAGAGAGACAGACAGAGAGAGGGAGAGAGAGAGAGAGAGAGAGAGAGAGAGAGAGAGAGAGAGAGAGAGAGAGAATATACAAGAAAATATTGAAATTCTAACATTCCCTCTAAGGATGTCCTCACATCTCAATAGTACCGCAGGTTATAGACCAATCCCCTTTAGGGACATTTGAGACCCAGGTTTTAAGGGATTCTTTTCTGCAGTGTCTGACTTCAGTCACAAAATCAAATAGAGGCAAGAGACACTGGCAGGGTCTAGACCCGTGTTGGGAAAAGCTACTCTAAATAGAGTCAGATTTGTGAAGCAGGATCTGCTCTTGGAAAATAACCTTCTCTTTGCTGAGTAAGTCTTGTATTACCAGAGGTGGCTAGCTATACCTCTCAGGTAGCTTATAGCTTGGACAAAGAAATGGGGTACACTTTTTTTCTACTGTGAGTGCTCTGAGCATATCTGTTTCTGGGCTACCTTCAAAGTTTGCGAATGCCAACATGTTTGTCTGTATTATTCTTGGCAATGTTGGCCCTGGAGAGAGTATTTCTTGGATGGATGCTACACTGCAGGAAATGAAGGTTTCTGGCCAATGTGGTGCTGTTCCAAGGAGCTGTGCCTTCCAGAGTGGGGCTCTCTGTAAAGTGCACCATGCCACTGCTCAGATAAACATCTATTAGCATCTTAAGGAGATCAGTTATGATCAAGTGCTTGGAAGGAGAGCTTGAAGACACACGAGAGACTGCAAGGTTTTTCTTTTCCTATGTAGTACTCCAAACATTTCAGAAGTCTGGTTCTGGGGGTCTGTGTATCTTTTCCCTAGGGAAGGAAGCCACACCATTAGCCCATACTTGCTTTGCATTCTTGTCTTTCATGTGTAGGTTGAATTGAGCCCTTGAACGTGAGTTGCTTCTGTGTGGTGAGATTTGGGGGAAGGTATTTGGGAGAAAGCAGTGATCTCCAATTATTATATTCCTGTTGAAGAATGTAACTCCTGGTCCACTGAAAAGGAGGAGATTGATGTGCATTGCGGTATGCGGCGTCGTTTCTAAACTCAGTCCTCCCAAGATCCTCAGGGCCTTTCTCAGTGCAAGAGGGTGGGCAGGGACTAGTCTTCACGTTTGTAATCTGGTGTTTCTCCCTCTCATCCTTGTCACTGGTTTTGAGGCAGGGATCTCAGGCATAGCCCCATTCTTTCAGGATGTCATAGTGAATTGAAGCAGACATGTCCTTGCCCTTACTCTCCTGGCCAACATTTACTGATGCCCATCGTRTGGAGATATATAAGCAGTGCACATGAGTTTTCTTCTGTCTCTGTGAGAAAGTGTTCTGTACTTCTAAGAAGTCAGTCACACTTTGGTGCCTGGCTCTGCTGCAGAGTAGAAGGTCACTTTCCTCACAGCAGTGATGCGAGGGCTCTTCTTTTAAGACAGCCTGGTTGCTGACCCCTAAATGCTTCCTCCTGCTCCTTCATCTGGGACATTTTTTTTTCTTGTTTAGGATTAAAATCTATGTCCCAGTGGTCTGTCTATTTTCTCAGAGTATCTTTCAGTTCGGTGCCCTCCAACTATGATAGCTTTGCCTAGATATGAATGCCTTTGGATGAGGCTGAATAAGCTTCCTGGAAGACAGATGTTCACTCTGTAGAAATGTAATAGAAAATCCACTGGGTGTCTAATCTGCCCCGGGTTGATGCAGTGAGTCAGCTTCAGGTGCTCTGTCTTCATTGTAAAGTTTTCATCTACTGCTTTGAAGATAGAATGATGACTCTGGATCAGTTAGGATGCTAACGGCAACGGGTACTTCCAGTGCTGCAACTCCTGTAGCCTGAACACTTGCTATCCTTGCCAGCCAGTCATTTCTGCCTCCTCCTCCTCCTCCTCTTCCTCCTCCTCTTCCTCCTCGTCGTCCTCCTCCTCCTCGTCCTCCTCCTCCTCGTCCTCCTTCTCCTCGTCCTCCTCCTCCTCCTCAGGTCTACAGTGATAGGGTCTTTAGCTGCTGTAGTTATGGCCCTCTCTGAACTCAGTTCTTTGCCCTTTTATCTCCCTTTTGGCGTTTACAGGGAAGAGCTCAGCTACATCTGATAAACACTTCTGTTTTCAACGTGTGGTACTAATCATTTTTTAAAAGTTTAGCTTCTGTGATTCAGATTTTCACATAGGTAGAAATAATGTCTTCAGGCAGCTACTATGTACAGACACGTCAGAATCAGTTGCTAACATAACAGAGTATAAACCAATTGCTTAACAAATGGCCCTTCTCCTTTTTTCTTTTTCTTTTTATTGGATATATTCTTTATTTACATTTCATTTCCCTTTTCCTGGTTCCCCGCCCCCCAAATGTCCCACATGTCCTTTTCCCTTCCCCTGT